>JAQGAF010000214.1:0-66568 GCA_034687865.1 Kryphioiulus occultus
ATAAATTGTCTACAAAACACATTTTTCCGATTTTAAATCCGACATTTGGTTTCTGAGAAAAACACATTTTTTTACTCGATTCTTGCAGGTGGCCCGAATTTTTTGCTCGTAAGTGTAGTTTAGCGCATTTCCAACTTTTTAGTTGTAATTTACACATATCAGATTTTTGTTCGTATTTCTTCATTTACAAATATCTGATTTTTTTCAAAACCAAATATTTCAGAAAAAAATTTTTTAATGAGCTTAAAAGGATTTTAATCAACTGCGGATCTCAAACTTTGGACCACAACCCACATAATTTTATAATGGCAGACTTTTCCTACCCATCTACAATCGGCCTAGGAACACCATAAGCAATTTTTTTTTACAAAAAAATAGAAAACCAGCGTTACTATCAACATTTAAGAGAACGCCATATGCGAATTCTTTTTTTAAAAAAAAACTACCCATAATGCATTTGAAAGACATTTTAGCAATATTAACATTCAAGATAATGCCGCATGGAATTTTTTAAATACTAGGGCCTACATTTCACAAAAACTTTTCTAAAAAAAATTGTATGTGTAAATACTAGTATTTAAGAGAACACCGTAGGCAAAGTTTAAATAAAACTAGCCATAATGCATTTTAAGATATCTTAGATTTATTAATAATCAAGGGAATGTCGCAGTCAATTTTATTAAAACAAAACCATAAATGATAGATAACATTAATTTAGGATCGTCACAGGCGAAATTTTTAGAAAAACCAGATCTCAGATGATGAATTTTAGCCAGAATCTGCTAAATTTTTCTTTTAGCAGTTTCTTTTGCAGTAAGCTATACTGTAAGAATACATGGGAATTTTTCTAAAAACACTGAACTACCTGAAAATATAGGAAATATAGGAATCACTTGTCAACCTTAGAAAATCCGTCAATATTCAGGGTTTCTTGGTTCCAGCAAAGCCTGGTTTGTGTAGATAACGTGTATGCTCTAGGGCCATGGCCACAAAAACCTGCAGCAAATTTGTCAAATTGTTTGCTCGTTGCAAAGAGTGCTCAATTATGCTTATTTCAAGCGTAATCATCATTATCATTATCATCGGAGTTCCTTAGTTGATGGCAACTCCAATTATCGGACCAATGTAATTGCGTGGCAACAACGGCCAATTCTTCAATTAGTGCAATTCAGAAGATGCAGTAAGAATCAGGAGTGGGTTTGGAGATGAAAAAGCCTTCCAGTCATGTACATGTAGATTGACTGTCATTATAACCGTTATGACAAAAATGGACTCGAAATCGATGTACAGTATAATCTTACCATAATGATTACGAACAAAGGTGATCGAGTTCCATTATAGAGATGTTTGAGATTAAAAACTAAGGGAGTTAAACACGAGATTTAAATACAGTATGTACAGAACATGTATCGCCTTAATTACATGTACAGTACATGTAGTTCAAGAATAATAAAAATATCTGTTGAGTGAAATTCTGGCACAGGGTTAAGCAATATCGAGGAAGTCATGACCTTGAACATGCAAATTTAAAACAATTCCACGAAAGGACCTTGGATGTTTAAAAATTGTAATGAGCTCGCATACAATTTCAAGCTTATTGTAATTACATGAATTAACCCCTACCTATTTGGAAACGCAGTGAAACCGTCACGGCTTGCTATTTTCCAATTGCTAACACAGGAAAAGCGCTCGGTGACTAACTGGATTAGCACCTTGAGAACTTCACCATTTGGTCAACATGGGGAATAACTTAAAACGTAGTAACGAGCATCAGCAATACAGGAATAAAATTACGGCCGACCTT
Source organism: Kryphioiulus occultus (assembly GCA_034687865.1). NCBI lineage: Eukaryota > Metazoa > Arthropoda > Diplopoda > Julida > Julidae > Kryphioiulus > Kryphioiulus occultus. The sequence continues at coordinate 1,805 of JAQGAF010000214.1, forward strand.
AAAAAGCAGGCAAAAGGAAGTGTCGACTTTTCGTTAAAACTTTATCAGGTAAGAATTTACGATTTCCATATACAGGGTGTTCAGTAGTCATTATCACAAAGGAAATTGGTGATGGTACTAATGAAAGCAAACACAAATTTCACTGATATTTAGCATGTCCCAAATACGGCACGTTAGGGGTCCTTTCCCCAAATCGCACATGTATTGATGCATGAACTGATTAACTGCAAATGGTTTGACGTTTGTCCAAATGAAAATGGTTATAGTACTCATGAAATCAAATTCAATTATTCCTAATAAATACGATCCAGAAATTTTCTATTTTAGAGGTACAGGGTGTGACTGCCTGAATCAGGTACTGTACCTGTATCTCACAAATGGGCCGTTTTCAGACCTACAGTTTATGTTATTACTCAAGGGACATTTTTGCTTGTTTTCATGTACTACCACCCTTTTCATTTGGACAAACGCCTAGCCATTGGCTGTTAGCAAATGCGTGATATTGGGGAAAAGGCCCCTATATATCATGAGTACTACAACCCATTTCATTTGTCCACATGACTTCTGAAACACCCAGTAAAACCTCACATGAGATTAAATAAGCTCAACGTTTGACACTAAATGGACCGAACGTAAACCTCGGGAATGTGTTGAGTGAATAGGCTACATTGTATATACCAAAAATGGCAATTCACATAGGAAATGCAGTGATAATGCATGGGCATTTGGACCTACTGATATTTTTAAGAATTCCTGACAACATTCAAATTAATATCTTCCATAATCACACTTGTACATGTATTTTCAGACGATTGCTGAGTGCTGTCCAGAGAACAACGTTGTAATTTCCCCAGCGATGATCACAGGTCTGTTAGCGATAGTTGCTGAAGGAGCTCGAAGCAACACCGCCAAGGAGCTGAGAAACGTCTTGAAACTGGAGGAATTTACAACCAAGGAAGAGTATCACCATTTGGACTTCATTGACAAAGCCCTGCAATCTCTGAACTCCAACGTCTACAGCGAGTTTCCGTTCACGGTGCAAACTACCAACCGGATGTACGTCCAGAACAGCTTCGCCATCTTGGACTACTACATGAAGACGTTGAGCCGCTACTACATGGGCACCATCAACATGACAGACTTCATGAAGGAAGAAAAGGCTCGAGAAAAGATCAACAGAGACGTGGCCTATTTCACTTATTTCTTGATCCCAGAGGCCATCCCAGAGGGCGTCATCAGTCGCTTCAGTCAATTCGTTCTGATTAACGCAATTTCGGCTGAAAGTAACTGGCTCAACGCTTTTGCCGAAAAAGACACGTATGTCGCCGAGTTTAAAAACAACAACAATGACAGCGCAAAGGTCACGATGATGCGCAGGAAGGCGAAATTTGCTCTGGTGAAAAACACAGATTTCCAGTGTAAATTCATCCAGATGGATTTTTCGGGGGACAAGCTGGCCATGTTTGTGCTTTTGCCTGATGACGTCCAAGGACTCGAATACATGGAAAAAAAACTGAATCCTGAAGCATTAAACTCCTTAATGGCGTCCATAGTTGCCACCCCAAAAGTAATGGTGGATCTGGAATTTCCGAAATTCAGGATCGAAACCAGCCTGAAACTGAACGATGCGCTGAAAAGCATTGGCATCAAAGACTTGTTTTCCCCCGATAATGCTGACTTGACTGGAATTTCTCCCATGGTGGGTCTTTACGTATCAGACATGCTTCACAATGTGGTTGTGTGCATCAAGGAGGACGGGGACGAACCCAAATCAAAGATTAAGGAAACAGTGACCAAAGAAACCTTCAAGGCTGACCACCCGTTTATGTTTTACATCTACGACAAACATGCCAAACTCGTGCTCGTCATGGGACGCTTCACTGACCCAACAAAAGCAGTGCTGCTGAACGATGGGTGAAATTGGACCAAAATTAATTTTTGATTTTCAGAAAAATTTCTTCCACTTTTTTTGGTAAAGTTGTGTACGCTTGAGTGGTTTGCTAAGTTGTATAACAACATTTAAGTTCCTAACGAATTAATGTCGAGTATTAAATAAAATTCTTTAAACTTCAAATGCATTTTCAACCTGTATTCATTTTAATCTCAAGTACTCCTTGTTTTACAGTGAGTTACATGTACTAGTACTTACGTTTAATAGGGTGGAGATAGTTGAGGTCTGTTTGAACAAAACAATCCCATACATGTATGTGACATTTACAGTATTGATTTTTATGCAAATAAAGAAATCCAACTCTTTCCAATAAAAATTGAGCTTTTTGCACGTATAATGTACATGAACATGTGCATGTACCATTTATGCAGTACTTGAAAGTTTCAATTTTGACAGAATTACACGTAGGTTGATCCTAAAGAATTAAGCAGACTGAAATTTCCATCTTTCGAGTTTAAATAGTTCATGTACATGTACATGTATTTGGGTAGTGTCTGGGGTAATAGAAGTTCAAAATTTCTGGTCTCAAGGTTTGTAACAAATACAATTTCAAAAGATCAATGCAGAGGAATGCTAGGAATTCCCTGCAGTTTACTACAATTTCAATTATTTTGGAATTAAGGTCCACTGTCCACAATACAGCATTATCATCAAAACAGCGCACTTCATTAGAAAATACAGTGCAATACCTTCTGTCCTAAGCCCGGAAAAAACCTTATTCAAAATAGGGCAAACCAATTGTATGAAAGTCGTGTGATACTACAATCCCTGTTCATCGCACGATAATTTCGCAGTATACAGTACGTCATTCAGCATAACTTACTGGATTCAGAACCACATGTAGCTTAATTGGATTCGTTACATGCAGAAATTGCAGCTGCAAATTAAGGTAAGAAAATTTGTTTTTAAGTAAGTTGTGAAATTGGTATTTGATTCCGATTATCATGCGTTATAAAGTTCCGAATACATTTCAATGTAGAACCGAACCATGTGCAATTATGGCAAACTTCACGTATACTGTACATATGCATGTACCTTACTCTTTATAGGCTAATAATGGCAAAGAACCCAGAACCAAGAAACAAGTTCCTGGAAATAATGGACGCCAGGGTGAAAAGACGGGCACGAGGTAGTTATGGCTTTGCTTTGGGCCTTTACCAGGTACGTAATCGTATTACCTTGTTAAGAATAAAACATAAAACATCTAATTGAGAAACGGTGGCCATTTATGTAAGGCATAGTTACTCGTAAACTTCTTTAGTTCACTAGCAGTACAACGAGAAACATTATCAGTAGGATATGTGGACACTTTGGAAAAGTCGGCTTCTCCTAACAGCTCACAGGCTATTGCCGGGCAACTTTCTAAACTTGACCTGACCTACATGTACACTGTAGCCTAACCAGGGTGTTTACTGGATTTGGTATTGAAAATTCCTTGACTTTTCCATGCCTATAAGAATATTAGGCCGTTAGTCATAATGTTCTGAAAATCGCTATTTATAAATAGCGATTTTCAGAAACATTATCCATCACTGTGGAAACATGATTATTGGCCAAAAATGCGCCGTATGCGAAATTTTTTGCGGAAATACATGTAGGTGACAAACAAAGAATTTAAACCTAAATTTTGATTTTGTGAATCAATGAAAAGACAAAAATTGCATGACCCTGTTGACTTCCTTGACCGGTAGACACCCCGCTAACCTATTGCCTATTGGTTTTAAGTTAGGTTAGGAAAAACAAAGAATTTTGCAAGCTGCCCAGACAAACCTAGGGGCTATTAGGGGAAGCCCTCAGTGAGGTTAGGTGTTTACATATCCCACTGATACCACGAGAACTGGTGAAAACTGGCAATGATCAGTACGTATAGTTTGGCCCTAGGGTGCAAGCCTCCAAAGTCATTTTCGATTTTTACTTCGCAGAGTTTTGCTGCCCAAAATCCTGCAAGAAACGTGTTCTTCTCGCCATTTTGCATTTCCCACTGCTTGGCTGGACTTCGTGAAGGGGCAAGGGGTGACACATCCAAGCAGATTGAGAAGACTTTGAAACTTAAAAACTCAACTGAGAATAAATACGACATTTCCTTTTTCGACGAGGCCATGCAGTTGATGGCCACTTCCAATCGCTGGGATCCCCCATGGACACCACCCTTCAGGATGTTGGTGGCCAGTCGGATGTGCATTCCTAAAGATTACCACGTTTGCTGGAAATACATTTGGTACAACACTGACTTCAAGCCCATCAACGTGACCCAGCCCATCTTGCTAAGAATTGACTACTCCAAGAAATCGAAAGAGGAAATTCTGGCAGAAATCAACGCTTGCGTAGCTTCTTATACCGACTCCAAAATCAGGCATTCTGTTCCTCTGAGTTTCATCCCAGAAAATCCCAAGTTGATTTTCATCAGCGCAGTTTATTTCAAGGGTCACTGGGTGAAACAGTTCGACGAAAAGGACACCTACGACGGTCAGTTCCGTCGCAGAAAAGACGATAGTACAACTACTCCTATGATGCGAATGACTGCCAAACTGCCGTTCAGCAAATACTCCAAACTGAGATGCAAGATTACCTATTTGAATTACACCGGAAACCAGTTGTCCATGTACATCATCCTGCCTGATGACACAGAAGGACTCGCAGATCTTGAAGCTCAAATGACCTCGAGTACGCTGAACTGGATCGCGAACCGCACTCGTTGGACATTCAGCGAAGTACAAATGGAACTCGAACTGCCAAAATTTGAACTGGAGATGGGTATGCCCATCACTGAGGTCCTGAGAAGTCTTGGAATCACGGATCTGTTTTCCCCAGAGGCATGCGACTTATCAGGATTGCAGACTGATAAGGAGGAGCCTGAAGGCGACCTATACGTTTCTGGCATGTACCACAGTGCACGTCTGGACTTTCACGAAGAAATCTCCAACCATTACCTTACTCGGAATGAATTGCACCTACTGTCAACTTCAGCTGACGTCAGTAATGAGACTGAATCGTTCAAAGCCGATCACCCATTCATGTTTTTCATTTTCGATAACTTTTCCAAACACATAATATTTATGGGACGCTTTACCGGACCTGAACCTCAAAGCAGCTTCTAAAAATGCGCAAAAATTCCTAATTTGGCTAATTTGTAGAAGCCCCTTGATACATACTCAACTCGTTGTTTGGCCCATTAATTAGAACCAACTAAACGTTAACAAAACTGAGAAACTTTTAACATGCAATTAATGTTTTGGACTACAATAAAATATTTCACACGTTAGCAATACTGCCTTTATGTAGTTCATTTCATTTAAATGTCAGCCTTGTACAGGCGGCTTCGATCTATTGAATATGCAACATAAATACAAGTGTAGCATGTACATGTAGTACATTTCTCCATATCATTAATTTGAAACATTCCTATTGCCTCAACGAGTCTATTTACATGTAATTTCATAAGGGCCGAGCCAGCCAATGTTGGAGCTCCTGAACATGCGCATGATTAGGGAATTTCCCCGGTTTACAATAACAGTAAAGGTTATCTCGAAACGCTTTTTGTTGCCCTGATAATTGATGCACCGGTTACAGTATACTGTACAGTATGTTAATCACAATACTTTCAAGTTGCCTGCCAATAAAGAACAGCCCAATGCTTCGCATGGACGAATAATAAATAATTCAGGTAATGACAGATTTTATTATTACTTTTAATTCATAATAATGTAATTTCATCGACGTATTTGACGTCATGTTGTGGTGTATATTAAATAGTGACAGAATAATACGACCCAGATTATTTAATTTCAGGTCAAAAACTGATTTTATCCCAACCCCAAAATGGCCACATGCAGCAATCTGCCTTATGACATTCCAAACCATGTAAAAAAACTGATGGATGGGAATTTAGAATTTGCCTTTATATTCTATCGAGTAACTATGCATTAAAATTCGCGCAATACTTCATAAATTATTAGACGTAATCACGACGTAACTGTAACTTAATAAACTATTTTAAATGTTCAATTAGGAAGCCGCCAATGAGCGCACACAACAAGGAGCCAACCTAGTTCTGTCACCACTTAGCATTGCAATTGCCATTGGCATGTTATATCATGGAGCTGCGAACAAAACAGCTGAAGAACTGAAGAACATTCTCAAGTTGGGTAAAATTGACAAGGGCGAAGATATTTGGTCAGGATTTGAGTATATCCTCCAGTCAATAAGCCACAGCAAAATCAGAGAAGTCAAAAAGCTGATGGACATTAACCTCATAAATTGGCTTCACCTGGATGACGCATTCAAACCATCCAGGGAATATGAACGAATATTGAAAGATCATTACCAAGCACAAATTGGTAGAATAAACTTCGCCAAAGTCACGGAAGAGACCCTGCCAAAGGGAATTTCCCCAGAAATAGTGCAGAAAGTATCTGGACCCCTTTCTTTGCTTAATGTCATTTCCTTTAAATGTCAATGGAATGTTCGATTTGATAAAACCAATACCAGAGGGCTGTTTCACAAATCATGTGCCAATAAGGTAGTCACCAAATACATGCAGGTTAAAAGCGATTTTTACTACGTGGAAAAAAATCGCCCTTATTGCAAGTTTTTGGAGCTACCATATGGTGGCAGTGGTTATTGGATGTATGTCATTCTGCCGAAAGACATCCAAGGTTTATCTGCCATTGAAAACATGATGACTCGAGACGTTTTCAGGACGTTGAAATCGTCCGTGAACAAAATCAAAGTGGAGGTTTCAATTCCGAAATTTAATTTAAGCAGTGAGCTAGTTCTTAATCAGCCTCTAAAAAGTCTTGGTGTCCATGATTTGTTCTCAGCAGAGAAGGCCGACCTAACGCACATGTCGAACAAGCGGCCATTATATTTGTCTTCGTTTGTTCATAAATCTAATGTTGAAATTGACGAAGACGGAGTTCTTGATGCTGGAGCCAAAAATGTTCCAGGGCAAAAGAAGAGCAGAAAATCTGCCGAATTTAAAGCAGATCATCCATTCATGTTCATAATATATGACCAGAGAAGAGACTTCATACTTTTCATTGGGCGCTTGACCGATCCCAACCAGTAAGGTTACACAATTGCCTATCTTAAGATTCAGCTGACATTTCAATTGTGTCCAAAACTTTCATAAATGATAATGTTTCCCTAAAATGCAAATACATGTACATGTATTTGTAACAACCTGTTTTGGAATATGCGTGCACTGTACGCAATTTTATGTGAACTGATTCAACTCTTGTATGCATGCAGATAATGTTTTTGTATCGTTTTCTATTAAAATATATTTATACTGTATTTTGTGTACTTTATTGACTACTCTTTGCTGTGGAGAAATTAACCGTTTACCTAAATAAGGAATACCAGATATTCGTATATCAGTCTCATGCATTCGTATACCTGTACATCTACCGTACTGTACATATATACTTGCGACATATTAATAACTTCTACAGTATACATGTATGCTATGGGGTAGAAGCAACATGATGAACTGCAATATACCGGTACGTTATTATAAATTTCATTAAAAGGTTAAATAATTCCGACCTTTTCACGTTAATTCCGATGTGAAACTAAGTTTCTTTATCGTCCAACATAGATATATTTATGTAATCCTGTTGAACAATTTCGCCGGGGCAGCATGGCGATAAATCAGCAATAACCCCGGCAGACAATGATGGGGTAAATAGCTATACGTACACGTACGTACTGTTATTGCTCACTTGACATGTGTGAACAAGCGCAACAAATTTCCCAGAATATTATTACAATATCTCGCAATCAAAACATGTTATTTCCGTTTTCATTTTCACGTGTTGTTGAGCATCCAGAAATTGGCAACATCAATCGCATGTTGATAACAGCAACTTGAAACGGAATTGCGAATTTTTAAAATATATCACGAGTTTGTGCGTTAATATACAGGGTTCACCACAATGTCAGGAATATATCAGGGATCACGCATTATCAGTTTATTGCCTCCTGAACTTTATTACTTGTTTTTCTCGACAGAACAGAATTGTTGCTATTTTTGAACCGAAAAACTGTTTAACTCGCAAATTTCTTTCATTATTATTACTTTTGCACATTTTTACACCTTCAGAAGAGATTTAACGATACTGCCACAAAGTCCTAGATTGCCGCTGATGACCCTGACAACGTGCCCTACAATTGTTAATTTTACATTATCCACAATCTATAGCTTTGTTCGCAGGTTACAGCTTTACCTGTGCGTAACTTTTCTCGTATATTTGATCATTTACATTAATAGAAAAACCATCTGATCCTTAGAAAGTTATAAAATCCATCGATCCATGATCAATGACTATATAGATTAGTGTAATGTCACAGTGTATACTGTAGTTTTTATTCAGTTTCAAGCAAAGTAAGCTAGCCGCCTTTTAGATGGGTTATTTTACTCGCAAGCTTTTTGGACCTGGCTTGAGTTTTGTAACAAAATTAGCTTACAAGCAAAGGCGGGGCTTGAGTTTATGAGCCATTTTTCAGCATTTGGTTGATTTGGCTTGCTTTTGAGTTTAGAAACAAGCCTATTGCAGAAAATACCTGCAACCTCTGTACAAAATTGTAAGTTTCATCTAAACTTCTCTTCGCATTTGGTAGTTTCTATTCACGAAACATGGCGGAGGATGTCGTATTCATCAATTTCATGTTAACTATGTCTCCACGGGTTGCCGACGTGCAAGAAACACATGTATCGGGATTCGGGATTTCAGGGCAGTTTCAGCGCCTGGCAGCCGATAAGCGAACAGCAATCGATAAACAGCACAATGGCAAGGACATTATATCCGACGCCAGTTGATACCGTCATAAAAACGTGCCATTAAGCACGTGATTAAAATGATTCACATAGTGTACTGTAGATCACCCGTCATCCCATCCAGGAGGAGTCAATGCAGGCAGTTCAAGGAGAGGATTTCAAGTGCGTTCCATAATAAAAGGCGAAATTAATAATTGAAAGCGTAGCAGTTGGCAGGGAAGAGGAGGTTTATCCAGCGGCCATCTTGCTAGGGCTGGGTGACTAACGTCTTAGGATTGTGCTACAGTATCCTAGCAACGTCTTGTGCTAGAAAAAACCTCTGCGCCTCGAAAGCAGGCGCTTGGTTGGACGTATTCGCAAAAATAACTATTTATTCCAGCTTCCTGTTAATCGCCTCCAAAGCTTATCGCAGCGCTATGACCGTCACTGTTGGCCTTTGATAAAAGCACACGCCATACTCCAGCCTGAGCGTGGATAGACAGCAGCATTCGCAGGTAATTACCTCCATTGCTTGAATCGCTTTCCTAGGCATGTCATGAGCAGCTTCCTGAGTTCCTATTCAGTTTTGTGTTCTATACAATCGTTGAAAGCTACAGAATCCAGAATGTGGGTCAGAAGGTGACACGCATCTCCCATCGACCTTTGCATTTTTACTTTTATTATACCACGTCACCGAAAAAAGACTGGCGATTTATCGTGTTTGCTGTTTCTGTTTCGTGCCCCCGCCCGCAACCATTAAAAGTGCTAAATACTTTCGTTAATGGGAAGGGAAGCCGCACGTATTAAAGCTGACGAGGTTGGCAGGGCGCTATTTAAAGCTGGTTACAGGTTGGCGGACAGCGCCACAAGTGTCAACTAAAAGAACTGCTTTAGAAAAACAAAAAAACATAAAAACTAACTGGGCCAGCAGCGAGTTGTTGACTACCGATAACGTTTTGAGAAATGAAAATTGAGTGGAAATGTACGCATTGAAAACATCAAAAATGGGACAAAACAGCTCATGTTCGCCCATCGATCACTTCTCCTAACTACTTATTCGTGTCTTGATGGCTTACATGCATGCAGTTTTATGTTTGTATAATTTTTAAGTGAATTAAGCTGACACAGTATATTGGAATTAGCTACATCATTCTTATTTCGAATTGTTAATTCATGTTCGAAATTAACAACAATGCCGACATTCAATTTCATTCGAGTCTTCGCTACATTCGTTAGAAAGTGCAAAGACCTGCATAATTCATTTGTAATAGTTAATAAATATGCAACACGTGGCGCACCACAAAATGTATGCGAGGCATCTCAGGAACTTTGGGCACATTCATTTTGAAGCTGTTCACTGCATTTTAGAAATTATTGTCTAATCGTATTTCTGTAATATGCAGTATCAACATAATATCTGGTTTCTTGTATATGAAAATTGCTGTACATTTGTGTTGTAATATACATGTACTCCTTGTCAGTATAGTGACAGGTCAGGGACGATAACACGTATCATCATTTTTTAGCAAAATTGAATTTGCATACCATTCAACTGAGGGCTTACTACTGCGCGTCTTAACATACAGCTTAACATATCTGAGCTAATCTTGTTTCGCTGAACTTAAAAGGCAAATAACATGAAAATTTACATTGACACTGTAATTTAGCACAAAAAAACTAGTTGCATTCGAACTGTTAAACCTGAAATATTAACATTTTCCCTCCCCTGAAAAATTGCACTATTGGCACTAGGCCATCGATGTACATGTATGAATAAGTGTAAGCTAATACAATAACTGCAATAAGATAAGGCGTGGGCGACAAAGGATTTTAGAACAAGCCTTTATGTTGTTAATGTTTTCAATTTCCTGTTAATAAAATCGGAAACCCTGTTTTCCCATACAAGGTCCTTGCTTCCCAGCTAATCGTGTTGCTCCAGCGCATCATCTCTTATTGACCAGTATTGATTAAGATGTATTTTTATTATTTAGTGCTTTTCAGTGAGACAACATGGCTGGCCGATTATTCGATGCAATATTTAAACACCCCACATCCGCCCATGTAAAAAAGTTGGCAGAAGGCAACCTGGAATTTGCTCTCAATCTTTATGAGGTGATTAAATTTATTCATTGAATCCAGTATATTAATTTTACGTAGAATTGTAGTAAATTCAAATTATCGTAGGAAAGAAAATCGAAAATAAAATCTATTGTCTGACATTCATTTGGGAGGATTATAACGTTTTATTTCAGGAGTTCTTAAGCAGGGATCTTTAGACAGATTATAGGGGGTCTGTGAACTTGGATGGGAAAATGACTGAAATTTAGCATGTACACCTTTGTACATGTATTTCAACTAGAAAAGCATTTTAACACCTTATTTCGAGAATGCATATGCTTCTCCAAACTGTCAAAGATCCCATAGTTTAAAATGGTTAAGAACCCATGACCCAATTCGATGCATACATCCCCTAATGAGGGGCAATACCGCATGGGTTATATGTTATGCTAGATTGCTTAACTTGTATGCTTAAGAGTAAGTTTTCACAGTACTTTTTACAAACGTCTAGCATGTAAAATGAGCTCATGGAACGCTTTATATTTGAATGTTTGGCGTATAAATGTTGAATTAAAAAAAAAATGTGGCACTGAATGAGGATGTTTGTTTGCATATTCTATGTTGGATTGTGCATGGTTTTACACGCATCATATACACTTTTAAAATATCCTGATATGCATCAATTAATAGTATAGTTTTACAACTTGTGTGAGCACTAACAGTTTCCTTATAATTCCACAATTAAACAGGCCATTTCTCAGCAAAATGAAGGCGGCAACGTGTTCTTTTCGCCATTCAGTATAACCGTGGCTTTGGGCATGACGAATGCTGGGGCCCGAAAAAAATCTTCTGAAGAAGTGAGGAAAATTGCAAAATTTGATGTTTTCGAAAACGACGATGCTCTCAATTCTGCCTTTAATACTGTCCTCCAATCATTGACCAGTGAGGGTGAAGATGGCAATCAACAGTACACGCTCAATGTGGCGAACGGAATGTATATTCAAGAGTCTTATGACGTTCTAGAGGACGTTTTGGACATTTTGAGGACGCAATTTCTAAGCCAAACTCATAAAGCCGACTTTGCGAAGGACTCGCATAACGTGACGAAACAGATCAACGAATGGGTCGCAGTGGCTACCAAAGAGAAAATCAAAAATCTCATTCCCCATGGAGTTATCAATAACTTAACTCGACTAGTCCTAGTCAACGCAATTTACTTCAAGGGCAACTGGAAGGACAAGTTTAATCCACGTGTGACATCTCCAGGAGAATTTCACATTAATGTTAATGATGTCATACAGGCTGAATTTATGCGTTCCAACAGAAATTACGCCTTTGTGCATAATGACCAGCTGAAATGTAAAATGATTGAGATCCCCTACGCTGGCGACAGGTTGGTGATGCAGGTCATTTTGCCGGACGACATTGACGGACTGACTCCTCTGGTGAAGCAACTGTCACCTGATATTTTCCAAGTATTAAGAACATCCATGCATCCCACGCCAGAAGTCGCACTGACATTTCCAAAGTTCAAGCTAGACATCGGTTTGGAGCTCAACAAGATTATGCACGATTTAGGCATCCAGGAACTGTTTATTCCTGAAAAAGCTGATTTGACAGGATTTTCACCTAAGGGAGACCTTCATGTTTCCAATGTCATTCACAAAGCCTTTTTGGAAGTTAACGAATCGGGAACAGAGGCCGCAGCAGCCACAGCAGTTGCAAATCGTTACCGCAGAGCAGCAGTGATGCAGGTCAAACCAGAGTTCATAGCCGACCACCCATTTCTTTTCATCATTTATGACAAATACTCTGATTTGACTTTGTTTTTGGGACGCCTTTGTGACCCTTCTACACAAGCCCCCTGAAAGTGATTCCAGATATGAACATTCCATCAACAAATTTTAGGCAATAAAAATGACAATCCAAGATATTCAACAATGAACTCATACTCGTTTCGTTCAATTGACATGATTCAAGATGAATTTAACCATTATGTGAGAAGGCCAAACGGGTGGTGCATATGAAAATGTTATAGCATACAAATACAATTAAAAATTTTAAACGTGTGGAATGAGTCGTAGTGTGGAATTTGCACGATTATTTGTTGTTGTGCAGTGTGTACAGCGTTTGCAAGATTTGTGTAAAAGATTCTCGCACGTTAGTAGGCACCTTCAACGTTGATGTGAATATTCATGTTGCATGTTGTGGCAACGTGGAATAATAATAAAAAAGTCAGTCAGAGTTGGATTGCGCTATTTTTCAGGTTTGCCGTGAAACTGACGTAGGGAAAGGTAACCTGATATTTTCACCGTTCAGCATTACAGCCGCCCTGGCAATGACTTGGGCAGGGGCCAGAAACGAGACTGCCAAGCAGATACGGGACATTCTGGAAATAGAGGTGCTGGGCAACGACCATCTCATCCACCAGGCATTCTACGACCTCCTCCAGCACTTGCAGAACCGTAACAACGTCTCCTCAACTAGCAATAAAAGTGTCCTACATTCTGCCAATCGTTTTTACATTGACCAGTGTTACGACATTCTGGAGGACTTCTCCAATGTGCTCTCCAAGAAGTACTTGAGCGAGCTGGGGCGCCTGAACTTCGCCCAAAACCTGAACCAGGCCAGGGCTGACATCAACGAGTGGGTCGAAGAGGTGACCAACAACAAGGTTAGAAATCTCATTCAGGAAAACGTCTTGACCGCTTCGACACGTATCGTGCTGGTCAACGCGATATACTTCAAAGGGACGTGGAACACGCGCTTTGAACCAGACAAGATCCATCGTGGCAATTTCTACAGGCGAAAGTTCGAGAAGCCATCCATGGTCACCATGATGGAGAATAGGGCAGTGTTTCCATTTGTCATCGACTACGACTTCAAGTGCAAAGTAGTAGAGCTTCCCTACACCGGAAGCCATCTTCGAATGCTCATTTTTCTACCTTTTGACGTCGAGGGACTTCCACACTTCGAAAGAAAGTTTAATCCTGCACTAATCAAATTCTTAAAGAAGTCAATGGCGAAAACTAAGCTTACTGTAGTGATACCTCAACTGAAGATGAACAGCTCGATACCCCTAGGCGACACTCTTATGGCCATGGGGGTGAGAGATCTCTTTTACCACGACAAAGCCGATCTGTCTGGCATCACTGGTACCAGAGAGTTGCACTATTTCGACTTGATCCACAACACTTTCTTGGATGCCAATGAAGGAGGCAGAATCGTTCAGGGATCTACTAAAACGGTACCCTCTCGCCACAGAAGCCAAGAGCTGTCGTTCATAGCAGACCACCCCTTTATATTTCTCATTTATGATAAGCCGTCCAAAATGACATTCTTTATAGGAAGATTTTCAGATCCGTCAGCCATTGCATTACCAGATCTCAACCTAGCATCTCCCGAAGATAGTAAATAATCCTAGAAGTCATCCGCCACGTGAACAGAACTGAGTAAAATCTTAGACCATAAATGGCAATTAATGTATTCGGATTTAGGTGATTATCACGTACATGACACTTGTTGTTTTTAGACATATAAAGGTATGTTTTGCCATGTAACATCAAAATAAGATGCTTGTAAGAGAAATAACAATTTAAAAACAATGTGCAAATGTTGTTAGCTTTCGATCAAACTAAACGAGAGAATAACCTAACCTTATATTCATAATTAGCAACTAAAACTTCTGTTCTAAAACAATGAATCACAGCTTTTGCTCAGTTCTATTCATATTGCCCACCCTATTGTATACCGGTAATTACACAGTTCGTTACAAAAAAGTATCAAGTAGTGCCTTACAAACCCGATAAGCTGTTAATTTCCTCGAGACAAAAGCTATTTGTCGTGTTTTCCAACATGAGTCCAGAGCTGTTGCTAATTGCACAAGGTGATTTTAAAGTAACGCAAGTGGTGAATACAAAACTAACCCCAAAGTATGCACAAGGTATAACGAACATGTAAACACTCTATTCTTAATAGAGAAGGCCGTGAAACAAAACCGATAAATGTCAAATAAATTTCATGCTTATCATGTATTCGGATATGTCCTGGTCATGTACAAAGCATTTTCATTGTGTGTTTATTACGCAATTTGCAAAGAGGACAAAGTTACTGAAGAAAACTATCAAAAATTGGTAAAGAAAGTCATAGTCATGTCAGAGTCCAAAAATGGCAATATACGGTGTAAACTTAACGGATTATCAAAAATATCTTCACGTTGAGACAGACTGATAATTATTTACTTAATTCATTGACACTGGAAAATCTTCTGGATAATTCATCGCACATGAACATCGCAATTCTATGAATTAAACAATATCACACTTACGTTACATTATTATCGCCATGTACACGCACATTCTTTTATTCTTTTATGTTTATGACATTTTTGAATTGCCGGGTAAATTTCAAGTTTTATGTTTTTTCATACATTTTCAAGGGGAAGTACTTCGTATTTTTCTCGATCAACAGCTGCGAATATAATATATTCCACTGTTTGACCTCAGTGGTTCAAATGAAGTACTTTTGTTAACTGCAAAATTTTAGTAAAAATTCAATCAAAAAGCAACCCTATATATTCTTGAGGAAATTCGATATCTCGTTTAACATTTTTCATTTTTTAGTTGACCTGCATTCCAAAATGCCAGTCTTCCATAGATGTAATGTAATCTTATTGTCAGAATTCTTTTAACGTGGAGCATTCTTGAAAGGAAGCTTATAAACATTGGCTTTAACTAATTATACAAGATTTATAAATTGTTGGAACATTTTGGAAACCATAATATTTCACAATATAAACTCGATGTACTTGGGAGTTTTGGAAACTGGGAAACTTGAAAGAAAAACTGTCGATAAAAAGTATTTTCTGCTTGTTGTTTTATAAAAAAGATACGAATTACTATAGACATATCAGAATTTTATACAGGTATTCTTTGAAGGATATGCTGTTAACTGATATTAAGTTGACGTTTTAACTTTCGCAAACACAATTGTATATATAGTCAACAGTGCAGAGCCAATGGGAATGAAAGCAATATATTCACATGTTATATCTTGTCAATAATTGTTTTAGGTAACCTGATACTGCGCCCGCTAGGAAGAGTAATGTTATACGTAATTTGCATTTGCTATCCAAAATACCGGTATAGCAGGATTTGTATTATAATATTCTACAAACCAATTGGTATGCTGACGGTCAGAAAATATTAATGAATGCTAAAAATACAACTTTCTATTGCGTGAGCTTTGCATATTTGTTAGTCTTATGACATTTTTCCGTGCACATTAATTGTTGCTATAGTTAGGTGTATACTTTAGCTTTGAAATTGTAATGCTTCTAATTTCTTTTATTTAATATTTTAATATAATACTCATTTCCACTTTAAGAATTCAGTTGATGCAACATGTTAATACACTATTCTTAACATGCTTTCAAAATTTCCATTTAGTTAAACATTTTAGCAACACAGTAATTATACAACAGTCACATGTATAGTAGTAAGTAATACAGTATGTCAAAAATTGGCCATAAGGAAATGCAATAAGAGAAACAATATTTTCTATTTTGCATTTAAACGTGTTTTTAATGTCGCAAATGTTGAATCAAGTAAGCCAGATGGCAGTTCTCCTTCTAAACGAAATGAATCATTGAAGTGAAAATGAGTATAGCTACATTCATTTATTACATTTCACGGGTAAACTTTTACATTCAATTTATTATACATTTAACTCCCGAATGATTAACAATTTTAATTAACGTAACGTATAGTACCCTTTTATTCCATACTGCATTACCGCACAGTATTACATAACTATCATTCCAGCTCAAAGATATTAAATTAACTATGGATGTGATAGAGCTATAGAATAGGGTCATGTGCTTTGTCAATTTACTTGATTACTTATATTATTTTTCAATCAGTGCCTACCAAAACTCATTACACACATTTAGGGTTGGAACCGAAAGAAGCGGTAATGTATCCACATTGATCAGCTGACATTCTAACTGCATGTATATCAGTTCAGAATATTGATCTGTGGCGATAAACAAGAAAATCTTTCAAAATATTTAACCATGCATCAAAGAAATTAAAAAAGAATAATAACAGCAAGGCATGTGTGCCGTCATTTTAGTTACTTGTGTTTTTTCACATGGCAATATTTATCGAAGATTTCGGCTGGAAATACTAAACAGTTTTGGTAGGTAGAGTATGAAGGGATTCACTATCCTCTCATGCCCTTCTGATGTAAAAGCTATGCAGGATGCAGCAATGCATCATAGAAGAAGCGTACCTCAAGAGCTGTAGCTCAATTTAAGATTCAAACGTCAAGATAAAGTCGATGTATAGTCAGAACTCAACAGTCTTTTTGTGATATGAAAGAATGACTGATCCGTTGTCCATTAGTGGTATTGAAATATTCAATTCACAGGAGGCATTTTTGTACAATGAGCATGAAGTGGACATGGCGATTATCTTACGAGAAGCTTATACACTGAACTTAAATGTATGCTCGCATTATAAATGATGCACTTTTACAATTTTGATGTTTGTTCTTTTTTAAATTCAAGGTATAGAAATAAAGAAAAAATGTTTCAAAAACAACCGACTAAAGAAATACATGTCTTATTCAGGCAACACGAAAGTTAACCTCAGGCATATGTACGTATTTTGTAGCTAAGCTGAATAACCAAACCATCAGAAGTGGAAACAAAGGAAAAATGACAACGAGTACGCCATTACAGAACTGAGCATAATGATCGACAAACTAAAGATTTCATGTTTAAGTATTTGATATGCGCATTTACAAGACAAAGGCTCACGCAAATATGCTCAAGTGCCATGCATGATTTCAGAATAATTTGACTCATTTATATTAGATACATTTTAGATAAAATGTTCGAATAAAATAATACTTTATTAAATCTTACTGCGTACTGGCTGTCATGCTGGTATTAAATTAAGAATCAATATTAATATATAGCGTCCTCTCTATAGTGTCAAAAACTATCCAACGGATTTCGAACAAGCTCGGGGTCACCCCGAGGACGAATGGACATATAATATTGACCTCTATGACTTATAAAATAAAATACGATAAATTTCTCCAAAACGAGTAAGTTCATTGGCTGAATTTAGAGCTGCACGTGTTCTGAAGGCGTGAAATTTTTATTCACGTGACGACGTGCTATTCATGTTATTTAATTCTAAGCACGTGAATATGAGTAATTATGTATATGGATGGATACATTTGATAGTAAGGTGAGTTATATATCTACATGTACATGGGTTAAAGAGTCAAAATTGCCCGGCTCTGACGGGCTCCATAGTTTTGACATACAGTAATTTACATTTTTGTTTCCAAGAATTCGAAGTTCCGACATGTATACTGTAGATACACATGAAGCATATCCACTCCTGAATCTTCGAATGCAACACGTACCATCGATTCTCCAAAAATAATTAAATTGATACATACATAAGCACAAAAAAACAGCATTAATAGATTAGTTTCGCTGGCAAATAGTTGTGGATTGCACTTGAGAGGCAAGTTTAAAAGCTATTTAAGTGCAACAAAACCGGTGCCCGCACTATCACCCGTCCAACCATCTACATGTAAAAGTGTCATCAGTTAGTAAAGAATGCGTTTTTTGGTATTCAGCACACAAAAATAAATAAAATTGACAGTTCCGCCCTAAATAGCCACGCAAATGTAATGACTCGTGCCGAAAACTGAATGCATTTCCATTTACATATCATTTTAGTTCGCAACAGGTGAACAGGGGTGACAAAAACCGTCTAAACCGTAAAATTGCTTCCCTAGGGACGAGTTAGCGAAATAAGCTTTACTGGCTTAATGCATTTATAACTGGCCTAGGTAATCGTTCCAGGAATGCAGGTGGGGTTAAACCCAGTCAATTATTAATACATCACCACAAGCCGTGTAACTGTACGCACATTTCGGGTCTGAAACACTTGTGGAGTGTATTTTATACAGGGTGATGGATTAAATGTATCGCAGTGTTGAGGATTACTTTCATATAAAGAAATTCCCGTTTTCTTAACCCTCGGATGTCACCCTGGGATTTTTTCGACCCCCACGTCGTTGTTCGTCAAAATGAACAACTCTGTATTTTTTTTTAAATTCCCAGACTTTGAGACATGCTCAGCAGAATACCAAAGAAGTTTTCTAGGCATAGAAATAGCTTCGTTATTGTTGTTGTTGTTGATTGGGTTTAAAGGGCGCAATGCCTATAAGGCAAAATAGCGCCCGAACGATGATGGTAGAAGAGAAGCATGTGACCATAGCAGCACCCCGAGTGAGCATAGAGGAGGCCACAACCTCAGGAAAAAATAGCTTCGTACGCCACATAGATACTTCTAAATTAAAATTAAGTCGCAAAATGAGTTAAAACACATACCGCAGGTTGGACTAATGTACTTTTAAATTTGAAGTAAAATATGCCAAATCTCTAATTTATTATGTTCCCAGCTTTTTACACATCCTCATCAGAATGTTAAATAACTGTTTTCTGGAGAGAATTGCATGGGGCACCTTCCTGTATAAAATAGGTTGATTTTCAAATTGGGTAAAAAACACCCTCATGTTGGAACTAATGAATTTTTTTAGGTAAAATCATAAACTAAATAAAATTTCCAAACTCCTTATCGTCATGAAGATCTTATTACATGCAGTTAAGAGTCCCCAACTTTTTATAGGTATATGGATAGATATTCTGAGTTAAAATGAATCCCAGGTTGGTCCTCAGGTGAAGGTTCCACAAAAGGGGTTTGGCATCAGAGACAGAGGGTTAATGATTTACTTATGTTTAAGTGCTCTTCAACGCAAAATGACACTGATAAATTCACTGATAATTGACCTCATCTCAAGCTTTATTGTAAGTCAATTCTGCTGCACCAAATTCCGCCAAAGGCATACATGTAATTCGGCTAATTCCTTAGCAGAATTAACAACGGAAAACGCATACTACAAACATAAAATTCGTTTTAATTTGTAGACCTATGGGACAGTACATTTCAAAAATGAATGGACACAATCGTGTAGAGAGTCAGACACTGACGATGGTGGTTTACATCCGTCATCTTTTTTTCTGTTGGATGGAAACTGTATATGCTATACTTAGAACTAAAGTGTATATACATGTACAATTTTCTTTTAATGTTCGATGCTTTTCGGAGTTTTTATTGAAATGTGCTAACAGGTCCCTTCACCTTGCAAGCGCACTCTATACTTTTACTTTCGAAGTAGGTAGTGAAATTCTTATACGCCCATCATGCTTATAAAGTCAAATATCTTGCTTATAAAGCATCAAACATGGACTGACATGCATAGAAAGTTTACATTCTGACATGCCCTCACGGTATAGGCCGACTTATACGGGGCCCCATAGTCATATATATACAAATATCTTCTTATTTTAAGAGCTCTCATGAGAATGGGCTTGTTCGCATCAGTGTCACAATTTGACAAGTTATGAAGGCATCCAATGTGGCATTTAATGAAATTGATATGCTCCTGGTCCGCTACTACGTCACTGGGTTTTAACAAACAAGTAGACAAATGATGATAGAGGGTTTTCATGTATAAAACCACCGGGGCACCGTAGGAATTATATCATTCATGTTATACGGGCACACCAGTAAGCACACGCTCGTATGGTATGTACTATCTTATATTTTTGATATTAGATTTGTGAACTGTATGCTTGAAAATCGTTATCTGTGTATTAATTATATTTTGAAAAACAAGTTAATTCCAAGAGGCAATGCTATATTACCAAACCACAGACACTAAATATTAAGAGCAATGCTATAAAGTAATTAAAGACATTATGATCGTATTAGCACGAGAAAGTACTTTTTGTTTTACTAAATTTTATCACCCAAATTTTGAAAGTGCATTTCCGATGAACTTTTAAATTATTGACAATTAAAAATTCATCATTGGCAACTCAATTTTGGTTATTAGCCCAATCATAAACCTAAGCTCGTGCTTTCAAACATTAATTTTCTGAAATATGAAATCAGTTTTTAGCCGTTCCAGCATCCGGTCATATGAAAATCAAATTAGCTTAAACCAAATTTAATAGTTGGTCACGATATTTCCAAGACAAAACAACATTGAAGATACGTGTGACTAAACACAGAAATCGTGAGAAATCATTTGACAATTTTACTTTCAGTGAAAACTGCAGAATTTGTGTTAATTTTGCCTGTACTTTAGCGCGCATTTCTTCTTCCTTCTATACAGTTAATTATACTAATTTTGAGTGGTCAGTGAATTATTTTAAGCTTGATTTCTGCAAGGTAATATAGTGTAAATTAAATTGAATAGACGGGTATACACTGTACATGAATACAATATTCAAACGCTATATTAAAATGTTTCACGAAAATATCCTACAATTGTGCACGTGTATAATGCAGTGCATTTATATATATATACTTTGAACATAATCTACTGCATTTAATTTTCAGTTGTCCTAGTTCATACTTAAATAAAGACCTTTTTCAGAAATATTTTGATGAACATAGTATCAACTATATATTGGTAAAGCACAGACTAAGGTTATAATCCATCCTTATATTCGCATATTCCGCGTTCTTAAAATTTAAGTCATTGATGATCACTGCAATTATTTTTTATATCGATCCCTAATCCAGTAATAACATCCTTATTAGCACACTAAATTAGTGTTCAATATTAATTCATTTTTAAGTAACCATTTTTATGGTGAGTTTTATATTGACTCAAAAATGTTCCATTGGCATAATCACCAAAATATTAGCCTTAATTAAGCATTACTAGGCCTATAAGGCCATTAGCATGAGATTAGGCATGACTCGGCCCTTTCAACAAAAATCGTCAGTTAATTCTGCATTAGTTTTCAATAGGTGAACTGATACATCGTCAAGCCTATGTAAATTTTGAGATTAATAAATATGGCATATTATTTGAATAACATTCAGTGTAATAATTTCTTTTGTTATTGTGCGCAGACATGCAGCTCGCTTTACTGGCTAGTCTTCTCTTGGGATTACTGAATGCTAATTTTCCGATGTATCCATCACTGGAATTGGATTGTGCAGACCAGGATGACAACCCTTTGCGTTTAATAGTAGAAGAGCCCCTTAAAGGAAGAAAGAAAGTCGAAGATTCAGCCACTTTTGTTGATGTAAAAGAGGAAGGTCACCAGCACAGAGGAACCCCAGTTTTCATGTTGTTAGACAAAAACACTGTTTGGATGACACCAGCAAATTTGCATAAAAAGAAAAGACAGTTTGATTCTTGGGGCGGAAAGCGCCAAACTTGGATTCATAAGAAAAAACGGCAGTTCAATTCATGGGGAGGGAAGAGATCTGGATCAACCGAAGAAAATCAAGAATTTTATCCTTGGGGAGGCAAGCGTTCACGTAAAGCTTTCCTAGATGCAAAACGGCCCCCTTGGGCAAAACCTTTGCGATTAGAAAGTTATCAACTCTGAAGATCACAATCTGCAGTTATCGTTATGCGGACTAAATGATTTTCAATCACTTTGATGCATTGATATGCTTAAAAAACTGAAATGATTTGATACTTGCGGATAAAATAGGAAAAGTGATTCTTAATGGTTACTTCTTCTAATCGACGGCAATTGCGATTCTGTATCACTGTATGTATCATTGAAATGCTGTTAATACATAGCACTAATAATTTTGACAAAGAATGATTCACAGTAAAACTTGTTTCAATTATTTATAACTTTCTTATTCTTCAATTGAAATTTTCAATGTTTCTCATTGGTCGTAGGCTGTCAGTGATTTCTTGCGGTTAGCGCAGGTAACAAAAAAAATTGCATTGGATATACGACACATTATTCCCTGCTCCAAATGTACACAAGATATGTAGTCCTATTCCTATTTGTCGCAATTTATCCTTTATGTCGTTTTTTTCTCTCTCATTTTTTGTGTACGTATCCTGACCTAGCCTAGAGTAACCTAGTCTAAACTAACCACAAACGCTGCTTATTTAGCTGCCCTTCTGCCAGGCAAACCCTGCCAGCCTACGATCTGTTAGGAGAAGTTCACTTTCTCAATGTATACAGTAGATCAGTCATTACATGTTTAGGTCAGTTTAGGTTAGGATAAACCGCTAAGATCGGTTTCATTCTTGTCTACTAGACAAGTAGGGTTGAATAATACGTACATACTTGTATTTTGTCCACATTTGGGTGGGGAACACACAAAGGCTATTCGAAAATTGCCGTGCAATAGGAAGACACCCTTTCTCAATAACCAATACCGCAACTAATATTGTAATCCGTGTATACTATTACGTTAGAAAACTCACCAAGTATAGTATTCATTATGAAAAACTAATATGATCTCATTCCGAATTTTTGTTGCTGTTGGTCAATTGGGAAGGCTGTCCCACAGATGACTGAAGACTTGAACATGTCCTATATCGACTATGCGTTGCAATAAGTGGTGGGTTTAATACGTACCTCATCATAGGTCCTGTTATACAGTAATGCACCTGCACTGTACCGGTATACTATATGGGCTACGACTTATTGCATTATCATCTTTTCATATTTTAAACATCGACTTAATGGCAGGCTCGCTGATTATTTAACAACATATAAACACGAGATTGTAGAGCATCAATGACATACCTGTATAACTACGCAAATAGTATACTTTTTATATTTACTGTCAAATGTAGACTACACTGCAATTATTTACAAAAATAACTTAGGATACAACACGAACAAGATGGCCAAAGAAAACCCTAGCCCCTGGCCCCCAGGAAACCATTCAGGTAAAGGTTTGACACTTCCCCATCTCCTTTCCGTTCCCTTTCTTGCTGTTGGTTAGAGGTTCCATCTGACCTTCGACCTCTGGAGGCCAGAAAACCAGCAGGATACTCGTTGCTTCGATCCTCGCTATAATCATGCTTCCTCCTGCCCCTTGAAGCCAAGAATTCAGAAGCCATGTACCGTTTTCCTTCAGCGCTGAAAACACTAGCCATAGGACCAGTGGACTGCAAGGAGCAAACTCGAATCAAGACCTCAAGAGGGGTCACGCAGCCTTCCAAAATTTCGGCCATGGGTTCATCGGCGATGCCGGCCTGACGTTTCGCTACGAGATGGGGTCCAAATCTGGTGATGCCACACACATTTTTAAGGACACTCAACAGACGCAGAGCGCATTGGATCTCAGTTAAAGATGCTCCGGTCTGGACATTGGGCCTGTTGAACACCACTGCGCCCAACTGATCTTCCTACAATACAGTGCAGAAGGAAGAAATGGGACATCAACCACAGGATTGCCATTTAAAGGTTTCTCTAAATTTTCTAGAAGCTTTTTGCTCAAATGCTTCAAAACCATTCAATAACTGTATCACGGAAAATAAAAGATGAAGTCAACAACCAGGTCGCTTAATGTAACGTTCTTACCTTAGAGGTAGTATAGACAACTATAGTACGAATCAGGTTAAGAGAACTATATTTCGCTCTGCCCTCTAGTGGACGTTTATGACTCTGATCACTTGTTTGATATAGGAATGTATTAATACGCCTACTTGTACAGCTATAATAGCGCGTGCGCAGATCTGCACGTGCAAAAATTGCAATGCTGACACCTTCGATTTTGAAAACTTAATAACACTTTGTTTTATAAAGTGAAGAATCATATCTAATTTGTAGAGGTAAACTGTATATACACTCATGCAGCAGTGGACAAATAACCAATCGGCTCACAATTGCCAATAAAGGGTGGAGTGAAATTTTGCACTCTTAAATGTGCTATAGCCAAATTTAGCGTAAATTTGACTGAAAATCAGTGGATATAACACCATATGGCACTACATTTAAAAAGAGTTAAGGTTTCACAATCTACAGAATTCGTTGCAAATTGCAAATGTAATTTTAGATTTCATTTTATTTGCTTGTCTTTATCTGGAAAGATATTTGTGAAATGGTTCCCTCAAAATTATAGAGTTTAATATTTCTATATTTTAACATGTATAATCCTTACTGTATATTATAACTTATGTAAATATAAATTCGCTAAATCCAAAACATTTAATTTACAGCGGCTGAGTAACCAACACTTCGTTAATCATGTACATGTACTACATTGGACGTGTTATATCGATTGCTGTTAACATTGTTAACATATTCCACATGGTTTGACAAACTAAGAGTGTTTGAAGACAAAGTAGCAGAGGTGGTTTCTTTCTGTTAAGTTAAAACCATGCTGATCTACTGACTACCCATTTTCCCCTTTGAAAATGTTACCACTGCTCAAATATTGAGTGCGTCAGATATAGCATTTTACTTATTTAAGTTGTTTTTTTGCTGCAGGTCTATGCAAATCAAACAATTTCAATGCAAAAGCATACAACCTGTGCAGTAAGAGCGAATCCCAAACACGACATGAGCAAATACGTCCTCAATGAACTCGACAAGCTGCACCCAAGGATTTCCATCTTTATATGCCTAATTACGGTAGAAATGATTTTTTGAAGAATTCGATCATATAAAGGTTGATGAAGAAGATAATCAAAACGGAATGAAAAGAATAAACCCAAATGAAGGATTGAAAGAATGCCCAAACGAATCCAAGAAATCACGGAACACAATGCCAATTAAATTAATTCATATCCAAATAAAAACGACAGGTAAAAAAATCTGGAAAAAGCAATATGCTTACAAAAATTCCAAAAGCTTGTTCAGTAGCGTAGGTTATAGGACGTGCTCGGAGAATCCAGCAACAGCCTGCCTCTGGTAAGATAGCTGTGGCGCAAATTGTTAGTTTTCGTGGTTTCGTTGTCTAATACCCCTTATATAAGGCTACCAGAAATCGACATAGAGAGCTTGACAATGTTAGTGTCAACCTTAATTGGGCCTAATGGAAATGAAAATTCATGATCTGCTCGCCGCAACCTGTATGCTCAAGACTTCAAATACAAAGCAGAAGGACGGTGGACACTAACACGGATGGACACAATGCCAATTAAATTAATTAAATGTGCCCACCAAGAAGGAGAAAACAAACTGGACCTACCGAATCTGACCACAAAAAATGATGATTACGAGTGGAAAGCAATCCCATTGAATCAAACAAAATTGGATAGTCTTGTTCTCTAATTGTTTTAAAAGTATCATGTGACAGCATCGAAGATTCCATTTACTCCAAGACAGCAAATATATCTGCAATAACCCAACTGTATTACGGAGGAAATTATCCTAACAAGCAGCCCAAGGCTATTAAACTGCAATATAGGCTAATTAAATTAGGTCCTAATTGTAGAATTGTAAAATGGCTGATCGCCCACTATTTCTCTTTAAAAAAACAAAAAAACAACAACAACAACAATAGCCACACAGCTTTGAATCAATCCAGAAATTTGAAATCCATCTATACTATTACAAATTATATGTTCGTTTAGCACAAGTCGCAAAATTGCTAGCACGTGTACCGGTATAGGCTTATGCGACTCTTTCGAGATTTAAGACTCAAATTGGTGAAAAGTTTGCATATATCCTGTCTTATCTCAAACTCAGTGTTAGAAAGTCCAGATTTTAAAACAAATTTCCCTGACCACCCTGTCATTTAAAATGCAAAATATAACATGCCAATGTAAGGAATGCTATATTTATTGCTTATTGTATATAAACAGAGGCAATAAAACACATTTTCACGAGGAAACAGCAAATTTAGATTAGTTTTTCTAAATTTCTTTTACAGAATTGCTTGTCATCGTTTGATTTTTGTGCTGACCAATAGCTATAGTTATTTAAAATCCGTTATTGGCTTGTTGACTTTGCCTGACATAATAAGTAAATCAATGTTCCCCGATTTCTCTATGCCAATTCAATTACCATGACTTTTCCAGGTTTCTCAGGTGTTCCAGGTCTGGGAAAACCCTTGACTTTCAACTTAAACCTAAAACTTTAAGCGAATTTAAAAATAACAAAAAAAATTAAAATTAGACTAATTTGCTGACCATATCTTTTTTTTTTATGTCTTTACAGAGCAGCAACCTACAAAACTACACTATGAAAAGCTCTGGTGCCTTACTATATTTTTGTCCAATTCACCCTTTTCTCTCCTCAGTGTCTACACCCTTAAGCTTTATCTAGACTTACAATGGGATTGTCAGTTAATGCCAATAAATATCACGCGACAAGATAAAAGATAAAAACGAGATAGGCGACCTTAATTGAAATGATAGATGCTCAATGAAATGCGTACAAATAAGCAGACGCGAGGTCTACCGGCCAAAACGTTTCAGGATAACCTAATATAGACTTGCTCGAAACAATTAAGTTACTGCCATAGAATTTATTGCGTTTGAATGAGGGTTGCCATTATTTTTCACTCCCGTTGGTAATTGGTTAAAGCCGAAGTTATTTTCCGTAGGAGTTGAGCCCACACGTCTGTGCAATGACTGCGGAATAAAGCGCAGGAAAAGAGAGACGTTCAGAGGCTAAATGATTTCTAAGTTAGGCGAATGAAATCCTTCTCCAAACTGACTCACGAAACTGCAAGTTAGTTTTGTACGCAAAAAGGGTGGGAGTCGGGAAGATAAGAGCAGTGAAATACCGGCTGCATGAAGCTAACCTGAATTTACATCATTCTGGATACGATACGTCAAACCCGAGGGAAACATTGCTAAGGTAATACTATGGACATTTTGGCTATTTTAGTTTTAATCTTTATGGTCTTCATCTCATCTTTCTTTCGCATAATCAACCTATTTGGCACAGATCACCTTCAGTACTTTTTATAGACATTCAGTATGAACCTCACACAGAGACGGAGTGAAGTCCAAATCCGATTGTTTCTTCAATAGTTTCAGTGCAGTTTATAATATGATTGGGATGATATTGTTCTACTTTGCTGAGTAGCGAAGACAAAAATGTTTATTGATATGAATAGATATTCAGATTTAAATTTGATTGGTATGGGAATGGCAACTACCGGTATAGCACCCATGCATTGTTTTAAATTATATTAAAAGGCAATCAAACATTAGCGAGGGCAAAATCAAAACAAAGAAAAGTGTTTTAAACTAAATTACAAGGTTCCCATTCAAATTCTCAACTCGATTTCCCTGACATTCCCTGACATTTTACATGAGATTTTTTAAAAATAAGGAAACTGATGGATTTTATCCCAATTTTTTATGAAAGATTATGACTAAGCAATTGGCTTATGCAAAGTATCTGAATTTCCCTGACATTTTCACGAATTCCCTGAAACTTTTTTCATCTCTTTGACATTCCCTGATTTTTCCTTACTTTCCAGAAAGTGGGAACCCTAAATCATTTAATTCAAATTGCAATTCAAAGCAATTAGAATCCGCTTTTGAAATTGAGAGATACATAATTGATATTGATGTATCCCAATTCGAGCAAAGCAGTTGACTCATTTCTGTACTGTACTTGTGAAAAAGACCAGCGCATAATACTGTATAAGACTACATTTTTGTCAGACAAGAGACGCTCCGTTTATATGCAGACGTAAAGCTAGCTTGAATAAAACCCACCTTACAAAAAAGGAACGAGAAGCAAATATACATTGCCGCACGTAAAACCGCTTCGTAATTGAACTTGATGGTGTGGCCTATCCGGGTTCTCTAAAAGGTGATGCGACATGCCAATATCGCCAATAATCTACCTCGTTATCGTCATTCAAGAGACATACATGTACTATGCTTTTTTAAATTTAATTAAGTACCTGTAACTCACATAATATTTGTCAGCCAAAGGCCAAATTTTGGACTTTGACACGTGGGGTTGCGTTTTTTAATTAGCTAAATTTTGGACTTTGACACGTGGGGTTGCGTTTTTTAATTAGCTAGTTACGCCTATCACAAAAACGATGGGTGTGACTCATTTTGAAACAGTCAATTAAAAAAAAGGCAACCTGAGAAAAACACAACGTCGAGAAAGTCCAAAATTTGGCCCATGCACGAGTTGATTTAACGAAAGCGCATAATGCTTGTTGCTCGAAGATTCTAAAGCCTGCTTTAAATCGAGCTCAGAAAGGCGAAACACGTTTACATACATGACTTACTTAAGTTAGAGCGATTTAAAGTATGCATGTAAACGTAGTGAGATTTCAATAAAATACTACGACTGCACATAGGCGGTGACAATTAAAGTATTCAGAATTACTTATAGCAGGGCAGACATGACTACATTTATACATTTCAGAAAATGTTTTTGTACCATCTTGCAAGATGCTAAAGTTAGCAACATCGAACCCAGGAGTTCTCTAGAGGTTTGTAGCTCATCTGTCAGACGTTCCCCTACTTGCTTTCACAAAATTTAAAGATGTATTTTTATCCCATTACATTATGCCGAATGCTCACTTCGAATGATATTGGAGAACATGAGTACAGGGATGACATTAGGTTTTTTTAAACGTCCATACTGTATATACTGTATATATTCACATACTACGGGAGATTGTGTGTTTATTGTTAAGTCAGGCATGCCCCTAAACAGGCATGTATACTTTACGTTGTAACTCGTTTCCCAATGACCTATATTTTCAATTTCATTTGAAATACAGGTACTTAGCAATTTTAGGAACTGCTTGTCCCATTTTCTTTCAACGTCAATTGCTGGAACACAGCTTATGAACATACTAATAAAGCAAGGAGAAATTGTCGATACCAATGATTTGCATCAATTTCTGAATCGGGCCTGCGTGGTCAGTGCCCATCCATCAAACTAGTCATTACATGTTATGACGTGCAGACATTCACGTCATATTTTAGTTGTACAAAAAGACAAACGTTACATACATCTACATTAGGCCTTGTCAATAATTAAATCTGCATGCCATGATGAACATTGGATAATTTTTGAAAATTTTCCTCAAGTGCGTATCAATTTGTTCCTTCTTCTTGATAGTGGCACATCCTCGAAAAAAATGTTGCCAAAGTGTACTCAATAATTGTTCGCCCTCTATGAACTTAACCTTTGATTAGACCTTTTACTTAAATTCGCCTGAAAGTTTTTGGATCAATGAATCTCTATCCGACCTTTCCGAGAAATTTTAACTTCATCCGAAACCTACAGTGCGGCCCCAGAATGCATTTTGCTAATTACAGCTGCTCGATTTTGAACGGTTGTACGCCAATGTCTTATTTTATAATGATGCGGTCAACGTTAGTTCATTATTACCGAATCTTTGATTAAGCAAACATGCAATATTCATGCAAAACACTATACATGTATATCCCATTTATTTTGTAACTCACTCGTCACCACAGGTCATCGTTGACTCGATGGTTGTCATCCATGCCATTGGCATGTTGGTACAGCGATGCACATAAACATGCTTCCTCACTAACTAATACTTTCGAGACAGTGTCACTTATCTTTGAAATAAACATATTGCCTCTGCAAACCTTGTAAAGTCTTTGTTGTGTTTGTAAATTCACGTATTCCGATAGAACACGGAACGCGGTATTCGACAACAAGCATGCGATGTCAAGCACGTGAAATCTTGGAATAGTTCTAAAGTTAAACTTTCATCATTGGCTAAAGCGAGTCAGGTGATCACTCGATTACAGGGCGTCGTGAAAATGAAATGAGCAAAATTTAACGCAGAATCTTTATTTCAGATTTAAATTGAAATGGGCTCTGTTCTTCGACACAAACATCTTTTCATCTACCATAAATACTGGGGTAATTATTCCTTTAAATAATTTTCGCTAATGTAATGTCGTATAATAGAATTTATGCAATTTCATCAAATACAGTTTAAACAGTAGATGTCATTTTTGAGCTACACCTAGTCTGGATCTGAATTTTCAAACTAAAAATTATTGGCATTTTGATATTAGATCTCATTGTTTTCACGATGTAGAGAGTTGATGACATAAATCTAATTAAATGATTTTTTTTAGATTTTGATGGTGATGGTTCCTTAACTTGGGAGGATTTCAATTTAATGGCTGAGGTATGTACATACATACATGTTTATTTGGTCTTGAAATAGTGCATGTTTCGATTGCTTGTCAATTTTTGTTTTGCAGAAATATGCAGTATACCAAAGGCGCGGTAAATATGAAAAAGACGTGGTCGATCGATGGATGAAAATTGTAAAGACGTGGTGGGAAAGTTTGTCATCTCAGGCCGATACTAACAAGGTAATTCAATAACACCATTAAATCCGTTGCCATCTTTCACCTTACAAGAAGAGTTTGAAAATTAATATGTCTGTTAACATTTTCAGGATTCTCAAGTGGACTTTGATGAGTGGTTAAAGTTCTTTGAAAAAATAGCAAGCACCACAAAATCCCACAAAGATTTGCCAGAATTTCTTCAAAACTTCATACAGCTTTATTTTGTCACTTTAGATTATAACAGTAAAGATGATAACTAATAACAGAATGCATAGGTATTTTCTAAGCAAAATTTTCACTCAATTTTTTTTATTTTAGAAGATGGTCTTTTTGATATCAGAGACTATCGTACATATTTGGCCAATTATAACATGGATGTAACGAGGGCTGAAGAATGCTTCAATTATATGCTGAATGTAATGTACAATTCAATACATTTTTTTCTTACATTAATGGAACTCAATAACGTGTAATGGTGCTATGATTAATTTTCATTATCAACAGGATGGTGATAAAGCTCAAGGTGGAAAACTTACCAGAGAACGCTTCGATAATTTAATCTACGATTTCTTCACCTCATCAGATCCCAACAGTCCAGGAAAATATATTTGTGGTCCCTTTGATTCTTTCTCCATTCAAGAATTAGAAGGAAAAGTAAAAAAGAAATGATTTCAGTAAAGAAATAAACATACACATATTTCTGAAAGGTTTTATATTATCTACCATAATGCTAATTGCTCAATTGGCTATATAAAACAAATTGTCTGTTTAATCCTGCCTTATAAATTCGCTTAACAAAAACTTATCCAGATAATTTAAGGCTAATTGTGGATAAAGAAGTTAAAATTTAAATTAATCATAATGACATTATCATGTACTGAAAATGGAAATTGATCATTAATAACACATAAAATCTTTTAGTTTTACTATATACAATAAAAAAATAATAACATGACCACGTTTTTTTCTCAGAAAATACTGCTTTATCAAACAGTAGGCACATTGCATAAGTATGACAAAACAGGATTCAAACGGCTCACTGAAATTTCCATAAATTTAAGTTTTATCAGTACTTTCATATGTCAATAACAGTGCTGAAACGATGTTTGAAAACGATCTGCATTACTGAAAAAACAATTTAAATCTACAATCTATTTATGAAATTTGATCCAACATATGTGCCCCCTTTCTCACTTATTTAAAAATGTCATTATTATCATTTTATATTAATTTACAATGCAGAACTGCACGCGAATAAATCTGATGTGGAACTACCAACTAGATGAATGACTCCATTGAAATTATCGCTTATTTCGTTCATTTTGTGCATCACAGCATTAGAATGGAAATGAAAATATTACAAAACCCACAGGCAAATTGAAACAAATAATAATCATTAGTTCTTTATAGTTCATGGAAGAGTTCAGCACAATGTCAAGCAGGAATACTTGACATCCAAGCGCATGATGCCACCGGCAGTTCTATCCAAAGACCATTGTGGTGTTCATGCCTGTCAGATTCCTGTACGAATCTCACTCATCCGTCATCCAAAACTGCATATGGTTGATAGATCACCCACAAGGTCAAATTACACATTTTATTAAATATCCTAAAACTCTCATCTGTGTTAGCTCCTAGGCGTGTCATATCCTTTCCACTCTGCTGGCGGTGCTAAAAATACTCTTTTTCCTTTATACATAAATGTTACAATTCCTCGGTATCCTGTGCGTGGAACTCCGGACTATAATTATGTAAAATATAATCATTATTTACACCTTATTATTTAAACGAAATTTGGAGGGATTCTTCAAAACAACACTAAATAAACTTTTTCTTTAAGGTGTCTAACATTCAAGAATGAGTTTGACCATGTTTGTGAAAACGTTTGCATTTATACCTTCTACTTTTATTTAAGGTTTCAAAATGTTCCCTTGTATAGCATCTAAAGTGGATATGCAAAGCATATTTCATATACCAGGGATGTGACTTTTGTTTTAATACAATGGGAATAGAACTTGGTCAAATCAAGCTTCACTCATAAATTTATAAATGTATAAAAATGTTACTTTAAATAGTGAATTTTTAGTTTTTATTAAATGACTTTTTCGATAGCAGATGAAAAATTTGTCTCTCGCAACTATTCCTGCAAATAAAGACCAATAACAATAAATTTTACCTTTAGGTCATCCATGAGACCAAATACTTTAGTTACTTTTTTAAACAGTTCTTTTGTCTCATAGGTAATCCGGACACTGCCTTCATGGGTTACTTGATCAGCTTTCAATTTATTCCAAGTGACAGCTGGGGAATCGTACACTTGCTTGAGAAATTGCACATCGTACTTTTCCTGAAACCGCAAAAAATCCCATTGAATACATTTTAAATTCACTTTACCAAGGAGGTTGATACTTTAGTAATGATTTTATCACCTTTTTAAGATAGGAAAGATCTTTAAGGGTGAAAGGCACTGGACTTTCATTTAATTTGATAAACTTTAAATGCTTGTCATAGAAAAGCCCACTAAAACAATACCATATTCATTAGTAAACACAATCATCACATAGTGGCGGAATTTGTGTATCATATTTATTCAAAACTTACTTGCTAACTCCAATTTTACCAAACGTTTTTGTCCGTGAAACCTCTGGTCGAATACAAGCTCTTTCTCGCCTTTGCTCTGGCTGCCTCATCCAATCATCCCAATACCTATTTGTGTAAAAAAAATTAACGACAACGTGCAGGATACCATACAAATGGTTTCTAACTTTTTCTGACACAATTTATTTTTTTGGTATACTATACCAATGTTCACCACATATAAAAAGGTGGTTAGCAATCAATTGCCAGGTCAACAAATTCTACTTTTTATAATTATTGGAGCTAAAATTACATTTTGCTTCACATGCAGATGGAGAACTACATGTACTAATAGACTCAAGGCTTTTGCCAACTACATGACAAACTGCATATTAACAACTACATACTGTATTGTTCTCTGTCAGATTTATTACTTTTATCGATGTTTTGAGAATACATGTATATTTTAAATCAACATGGTGCTTTCAAGTAGTTTGAATCTCCTGTGCAATTGCCAACTTCTATCACCAACTCGCCAAAAATATAACTTTTAATCACCACTTAATTATGTTTCCAGGATAGCCCACCCTTTGAGTTGCAAAGTAGTCATTACATTTAAAATGCATAAAATGATTATAGTACATGTAAGACCTCTTTGGAACACTTCGTTAATTAACGTTTTACAACTTTAAAGACATAATATTCGTTCGCATAACATGTTTACATTAACCAACCAGAAAGAAAAAAATCCTAATTTTTATCTTTAATTCTATTCTGATATAAAGTAAATTCAAATGCAGTTTTGCAATGTATTTGCAATTGTTTGTATATGCATTTAGAAATCATTAGCTATTCAAATCCAATCTTAGGTTAACTTCAGCCACAGATTAATTAGTATTATAGGTTTGGAACTGGGGATACACTTACGATTTTGGCCACTTATTTTCCAATTCCATCCAAAGATCTTTAGTTAACATCCAACCAAGTCCAGGGAAAAAGTCTGTCCGATACAGCAAGTCTGCCAAACAATGAACGTTGTTTAATAGTGCAATACAAGAGTTTAATTGCTTCGCAATTTCTCGAGCAGCATGCAATCGATTAGCAAGGGTGTGCTTACCGGGATCGTCTTCAATCACGCCATCTTTTCCATTATCATTCCACGCCGAAACGCACCACAATGTTGGATCTGCCCTTAAGATAGGGTATGTGGCACTGAAGTATTCGAAAAAGTCTGGAGCAATGTCTAAGTCGTCTACAGAGGATGAGTCGGGAAAAGAATATTTGAGATAGAGGCAGAATTTATCGACAATGCCATAAAAGTCCAATGAAAAAATTCCAAGCATTCTCCACCTTGCTTTTATTTATCAATCATTTATTTATTACCTTCCACAATGACAACAGTGTCGTGTTTAAAATGCCTGAAAGTCTGATTTAGGGCCCATCCGTAATGGCGTGCTATTTTGTAGTATCCCTTGAACTTCTTTTCTTTCACAGGAACTTTGATATCACTTAAATCAGGTTGCTACAATGAAGAAGAAGGTAATTCGCGCGAGAAAACATAAGAAAGTACATCATCGACATGAATGAAAGCGGATTAATGATATTGTAAATGATCGTTGCAAATACCTGAATGTGAGTGAGCTGATCCCCATATTCCTGAATGACTTTGGCAGTCTGACTATGACCACAGTCCTGACTAACGATGATTGGAAATTGCTCTTTTGATGGCCTATACCTAAAAGGATTTGCAGTAATGTCAGTTTAGAAGGAAATCCAGAAAGAGAAAACCATTACAATTAATGGATAACATTAAACTCAGTTGTAATGCATATTTAAAATACTGGAACCAATTAGCGATACCAATCAAAATCTCAGATTAAACCCACATTTCAACAGAACTAATACATGAGCTTTCACGTGTTTCATCATTGTTAACTTATTAAACCCCCATAAAAACTCAGGAAATTAAACCGTCAAATTAAACCTTCAAATTCGACCAGAAAAAAAAACAAAAAAACTTAATGAAAACCAATGAGTTCTGTAACGATTTTAGCTGGTTAAAATTGCTCCATACACAAGTTGTTTACTAATTCTGTGCGATGAAATTTTAACCTCTTCCAAGATCAAACTTATCCAACTCTTTTCTTGAATTTTTAGTAAATATGTTTGCATTTTAAGTGTACAATTACAGAAAATATTTAAAAGATTTTAATTCATCAAAATTAAGACAATTCAATATTAGATATAGACAAAACTCAATTTTATAATCGCGAAGACAGTCTAATTCCCCCTTATCCAATGCAAAAATTATTTCTGAACGACCCTAAAGGCAGAAAATAATATCTTACTTAATAAGTTGATCCAAATTGCGATTTATTGACACACGATCGCAGGCAAACACCAGGACTGGAATGACAACTTTATTGGCGTCTGGAATATTATGGTACACAGGTTCATCTTGACTTTCATCTGTTAAAAGACAAGAACATTTTCAATACTTTTGCAGTTAAAAATGCATCAAAATTACCTCTTGGAATAAAGACTGGAGCATTTCATCGAGAATTACTCCAAAAATTTAAAAAGAAAATTATTCTAATGAACGTACTGCATGCGCAATACATGGATGACAAATGTAGCCGATGGTACTGCATCTAGTGTATGGGTAAATCTTGCACACATTTTGTGGCCAAAAACAGCTTTGACGCTACAAGGAAGCTACATGAAGGACTTAAGAGCTTCCGACACTGTAGGACTAAAAGAAACAATGTGAACTACAGCTACACAGGTCATACTTATCAAAATAAAACATTAGGTCTATGTTCAGACTAGCGGAATCGCTGAGACTGCTTATTATTCAGGAACGCCGTTAGGAAAATATTTGCTTGTTATTTTAAGAATCCCAAAATTCGACCCAAAGTGTTTATGACGGCTCGAAATATATTTGTTTATATCCAGAGCCCTGAAATACAACAACTAAAATAGTTGCGCAAACTGCTATTTTTTCCTCATTCAATCAGAAAATAATGCATTTTTCATTCCATTGCACTTCAGCCCATCTACTTGTAACAATAAATATTTCACGAATATTGGCTTATTTCATTAGGAATTCCCTTACATGTCCCCGTCGCTTTTTAAGATATATTGGTTTAATCAGGGAAAGAGACTAAAGACGTTATGTTTGAAAAAGATGGGAAATGCGTCGCATTTCGCTTCGTCGCATTTATAATTCGAAAATCAGCGCA
Organism: Kryphioiulus occultus; assembly: GCA_034687865.1. NCBI lineage: Eukaryota > Metazoa > Arthropoda > Diplopoda > Julida > Julidae > Kryphioiulus > Kryphioiulus occultus. The sequence continues at coordinate 38,541 of JAQGAF010000214.1, forward strand.
ATCGAAGCCTGAGAGTATGAAACCAAGCCAACCAAAGCAATCAATTAACTAAACTCTGGAATTTCGCATTGGAAGATTTCGTGCATAAATCTCAGAGGAGTCAAAATCATTAGTAGACATCCCCTCCTCCTTCAGCACAGTTTTATCAAAGAAATAAAAAAAACCTCGCTTGAAGAAGAAGACGAATAATGATGGTAAGAATTCTATTGTTAGAAATACCAATAATTTGCGTAGTATGCGCTGATTTTTAGGAAGAATAATATTTTTTGCGCAGCAAGAAAAGAGTTATGAAATTATCTTTACAAAGGAGAAATATCACCATAATTTGAATAATAACAATGCAGTGACCTCATCTTCAAAACTTACTATTCGAAAACTACGATTATAACTAGGTTGAAAATTCTCTGCTAAACCAAATTGTTTGCTGAGGCAAATAAACCAAAGAAAGGCTACATTACTATGCAAACAGTCGTTTCCCTATCTATTTCGTACAACTGCATTTGATTTTTCCCAGCATGGATACGCATTATAAATAAAAAAGCAAGATTCGTATCTAGATCTTTTCAGAATTTCATTCATTAATAAACCACGGGTCTCTAATAAACCCATAGTAAATCAAATCGTGATTGAAAGTTGTCAGATGTACTCTTCATCTATTCCTCATATTGAGTAGATGCAATCAATCATGGAAGATTTTGTGCAAGGTTAGAGATTTAACATTTGAAATAATTCTAGAAGGAGGCATCAATGTTACGTTAAGTTTAATTACAGTATTGTAAATGAAAGATATACCATACATTACCAGAAAAAAAATACATGGAAAGCAGAAGCAAATAACTTACTTGTTGCTGTAAGAGAAGCTCGTAGATGACGAACACGATCCAAAAGTTGTTGATTTAGAAGATACTGTCGCTCTAATTCAGTTTCCAAATTTTCAATTTCAGCATTTAAGTTGTAGTGTTTTCCCTAAAATTAAAAAGAGGATATACTGTAGCGTCCATGCTCCAACTTTGTACAAAATATGTATATGTAAACCGTACTTGTTGAGTAGACAAGAATGACACTTGTCCTAACTGTCGGAATTAATCCTTTCATTTTTTGTGTACATTTGTGTCTAACCTAACCTAATAATGTAATGGCAATTACTGCCAGACTAAATTTACGTGCCGTTAGGAGAAGCCCACTTTATAATAGTATCTATGAAAGAACACCAAAAAAAAAAAAGATTTATGAAGTTCAATCTGAGATCAATGCTACATCAAATATTCTCAATGCAGAATTAAATTAAAGTATACTGCAAATATTAATTCAAATGATTAACAGAAGATAAAATGAAGAGAAAAAGTGGATTAGAAGAAGATAATTTGTTTAAATATATAATTTAAGGTTGGACTGACTTAATCAGCAATTTCATTGACTACTGTATAGGGAATTAGGCAGCCTGTATGTAGAGAATATGAGCAATTTGAAGCCCTTATCATTACTACATGCACATGTTGATGCAGTGTACTGTAAATGATGAATATTACCTCTTCCTGTATACATTACTAATATTACATACAGGTAATTTTATCAACTTCGTTTGCAAATTTATTCCGCAGAGTGTTTAGCGTATGAAGCCTGTACTGCAGATAGCCCATGAGTCAAATCTAAATCTGTTGTATTCCAAAACAGTGATGCTGCACCCTACATATACCATATATGATAGCGAATACTTTATGCACATGTAAATAACAGTACTCTGAGAACGTTTTATAGGCATCCTGAAATGTTGAATTTTTTTCTGAAACAGAGTTCCAAGCGTCAAAACCCCATTCTCCTCAGGGAAATTACCAGACGCAATTCAGCTTTTCAAATGAAAAATACTACACTAGTGGTTTCCGACTTTAATACCACCATATGGAGAAGGAATCTAAATCCTACACAGATAGCTAAGCGTAAAATTCAAAGTCCAAAGAAAGTTAACGTTTTTTGGTTATTACACTGTACATGTACCATGTGGTCTATCGGGCATCCCTAGACTTTGGAGATCTCCCTTTCCCAAACGACATCTATTTAATTGGTTGGCATGACAACATTTCTGAAGATCTCGATAGAATCGGTAAGTGCGTCCAATTTAGGGTTTCCTTCTCAGGAAGTCGCCCAAGAGTGTATCAATTAGTCTCGGAGGAAGTTCATATTTACATAGCAAATTTCGGTTTAATTACATGTGCGCTGATTAGGTTTATCTGAACAGCCTTGGATCAATAATAATAAAAATACTCTATATTCACATCTAATTTATTTCGATTCAGATATCTGAATGATACGTTAGATATTCGTGGGCTACAATTCGAAAAATTAAAACTTAAGCCTGGAAAGAAATAATAAAACAGGCACAAAAAATAGCTCAAAACGAAAGCGTACTTTGACCATATACTTGAAGTTTCATTGACAACAAGCAAGTGTTCTTTGTATTATATTTGAATAAACATCGGCATATTACCTATTGAGCTTTTTGTTTTTAACCTAACCTCACAATGCAATTTCTGATTTAGCTGCCCCTATCCGCCACGCAATCACTACCTGCCTACGAGCTGTTAGGAGAAGCCACATCTCTTATAATGGAGCATTGTGAAGTCAAGAGTCGGTCTTATTTTGTGAATTTTTTCGGCACTAATAGGCAACTTTCAGTTCAAAATGTTGTATATCATGCAGGAAAAATTGTGGAAATGAGCCATTTGAAACTTAGAGCAATTTAAAAGAACAGGGCCACCCCTAATGGTAGGCTTCTCCACATCCTAAAATACAGTACACTATAGGCCTACATGTACTGTATTCGAGTCATGAAATAACGAAAGGTGAGTATACCAATGAGATTGTTGGCTTTCACACTCACTTTGAATTATATACATAACTTATTATACATGTATAATTAACTATTTTCAAAGTAATGCTTCCCTGATTTAAGGTATTGCAATAATAAATTCAATTTAAAAAATTCAATAAATAAATTCAAGCAGGTGCTAACACTTGTTCAATTGTTAGTGTCTAAGCTTACGCGGGCACTAAGCAAAGTACACAGTTGTATTTTCGTATAAGAACAACAGGAATAAAACAGATAATAAAATGCTGCTTAGGTTTTATAAAAAAGAACTTGTCATACAAGAAATAAGGGGTGCTTATGTGAATAATACAGAGTGGAATCACTATTTTCTTTGGCTCTTGGATCATTTTTGAGAATTTCGAGAAGTTGAATTGAATTGAATTGAGAAGAGAATTTTTCCTCGTAGAACTGACGTGCACAACCTGTCAGGTCTCAATACGCCAATGTAGTCCGATATCAAACGTTGCCATGCATAAAATCCTGCATGGCCCGCACTCTTAGACTCAAATATTTCATTCTGTCAGCTAGCAGGGGCAATAATCGAACTTAAGGAGCTTTGTGACTTGCTAGGAAAGAATGTTGCACGGCATGAGGTGGTTGTTAAAAATCCCTAAATTACCTTACTAGGAAATGCACTTGAAGGTAACATCAAGCGTAAAGAGTATTTCGGTCCGTTGGTCCTACAGTGAAATACGTCGTAATGAGCAGCACTCAGAAGTCAAGTCAGCCATTTGATACCCAGCAATTGAATCGAAGAATGGTCAACTCATGTAGTGCTGCAGGGTCCCCCATACAAACAAATCTGCAAAGAATCTCAAAGTACCCCATAATACCAAACAGCAGTTGACCACTTCCAACTTAAGTGAGGATACTAGACGATGGCCTTTCCACTGCGCCATTTTCACGAATATACAACCATTTCGCTTAGCAGGAGATGTCAATTTACCCCATTTCCAACGATGATCCATCGTACAACAGTTACGAACATACCGATACATTAGATTGTATAGGACCAGAGCACTAAATGAATGCCATGGACGATAAATGAATCATGCATAAAAGTGCTTTTTTCTAAGAATGCCCCAATGCAGCTAGGAAGACAAACTAAGCTTAATGCATTTCTTATACTAAATTTCTAACTGAAAACAATATATATTTTACGTTGCATTCACAGCAAGCAGAAATCCAGATTGTTTTTTATTTAAAATTAAATACAATAAACGAATCAGTTGGTCAGATCCGAAGCAGGATTTGGCCTAAAACCTCTTAGAAATCACTATATCCGAACCAATTCAGCTTTAACAAATCTTCGCTTCAGTGAACATAAGAAATGATTTCTTTCAAAACGTATAGCAAATAACTTTTGTACTCCCTGTCTTGAGAGTCTAATTTGGATATACAGTAAGTTCACATGTACAACAGCATAATCTGCTCCAAATGTGCATGCACAAAATATGTACATTTCAATCCTTCTTGCCTACTATAGTCGAAAAGAATGACACCCGTCCTACCTGATGACATCAGTTTTATGTTTTTGTTATTTTATTTTTTGTGTCTCCTAACCTAAAAGCTATCCTATCCTAACCTAAACTAACTTAAAAATTCAATTTCTTTTTTAAGCTGCACCTAATCGCAGGGCAGCAGGAACTATTCCGCAGTGCAGCCTAACATTTCCTACGTAAACAATACATTCTTATTAAAAATTCAATAGAGAAATATGAGAATCAAAATGCTGACATGCTGTATACAAGTACAAATTACAAGTACTTTGACTTAGCCCAATTCGTTGGAAGGTGTAATGTGATTTTTCACACACACTGTTAAGCGCCTTATTTATACCGTGCCATTCCAAAACAACTTAAAACAAGCGTGGTAACATTTCTGGAATAATGGCAAAATTTATCACCGCTGACAATCATTGCAGTGAAAGCAGCTCCGTAAATGCCGCAAAAAGCCCGAGCGGGTGTATTCGTTTTTAAGGCATTTCCATTGAATTGATTAAGATTAATAGCTCAGAAATAATTCGCTTTCGTAATACCATTTTCTCCTTTTTCTCTTAGCAGCAGTTACGACGTGTTCTCGTGGCACAATACGTCTATTCACTGATTAGAAAACGGCTGAAAGTTCTCTCAATGATGTCTGCCAACATTAAAAGCCATTACATCACATACAGTATAGTACATGTACATGTATAGACCTTTCTGCACGCTTTTCACCGAAGAAAGGTTAATAATTCAATGAAAGTGGCGGTGTTGTAAGGCTCGAGTACTCGGCAGTGTTTGTACTGACGAGCAAAATAGCTCTCAGCGAGTAAACAACAAAGGTTTGTAGGAGAGCCCTCATTTCCTATCGCTTTTCGCTAACATTAAATGCCCCGTAACCAACAACGTTCCGTTTACAACTGTTCAATACAGGAACCGTGCAAGATGGTTTCATCGACTTTTCATACGTGATTTTCGTACGCAGAAATAGCTTTCATATGTACAACATAATGGCTTGCCATTGAATCAATTAAGCTTGTAATATAAACATGGCTATGGCATCATTTTATGAGTTTCAATATACAGTGTAGTGCATCCATTCGGCGTTGATCTTTTATGAAAGTCGTAAATATCGCCACATTCTGTCGTTCATACCGGCATAAAGCTGCCAATGCAATATGTGCTTGGTCGAGCAAACGACTAAGGACCACCTTGTAGACCTTGAACGTTAGCACCGAATAAACGATCGAGCAAAACCCATAAAAGTGCCTGACATTAAAAACACGCGCGATAGTGGATATATGTTTTATTAATTTTTCAAGTTCCAAAACTGGCGATTTTCTACGCTACACCTCGTTAAAAGGCATACCAAATGACGGTCAAGTAACCTCAAAAAGCATTCCTCAAACCGAGGGATAACTGCTGACCAATGAGCCAGAAATGTGTATTCAAACTATCAAGAAAAAGTACATGAAATGTGTGATCTCTTATACGCATTACGACAAATCATCCACAATTCACAAAGAAGCGAAGGCAAAATTATAACAGTTGGTCTTAAATACTGATAATACTTAAAAGATACGTACACTCTAAGAAAAAACGGGATCTAACTTGTCGCCAATACTACACCTTTTTACGTGTTTGTAAGCACCCATGAAATAAGGTCCCCAATAGGACATTTGATCTAAAGGTGCCAGTTAGCACCAAAAACACCTAAAAGTGTTATAAACACGTAAAACAAAAAATGTTTATAAGCACCCATAAGCATCTATTTCATGGGTGCTTATAAACCTTGTAAACACACAAAATGGTGTAGTACTTTCGACAAGTTAACACCGTTTTTTCTTAGAGTGTAGGCAACACTTGCTGATTAGTTGCAAATCACGGCATGTTATACATGGTTCCCACTCAAATTCTCAAGTCGATTTCCCACACATTCCCTGACAACTTTTCAGTTGTTTCCCTGATATTTCACATATTTTTTATAAAAAAAATAAGGAAAATAATGTATTTTACCCCCACATTTTCATAAAAGATGATAACTATCAATTGGCCGATGCAAACTATCTCAATTTCCCTGAAACTCCGATTTTCCACGACTTTCCAGAAAGTGGGAACCCGGTAGTAGAAAAAACGCTGTTGTTAAAAAAAAAAACGAAAACTATCTTATTTGGATTACATGTATTTCATTTGTCATTAATTCGATTTTATTCATTGAATGGTCTTCAAGTTGCTCAAATTTTGTTAATAACGACGTACAAGTGCTTGGCTGCATATATTATGAACAACGTTTTTAAGCATAAACAGTGTAGCCTTGAAAGCTATGCAAGTTTTATTAGGGTATTTAACGTACGGCGATAAGCGTAATTATTAATCACCATTTTTCTCTATATGAGATCGCAGAAAATATTGCTGACGAGCAACAACTTAGCAATTCCAATGAGCACTACTGTGGGATATTCGGTTAAACGTTCAAAATATATATGTAGTCAGTACGCTTCGTAATTATATACCAAGACGTTAATTTGCTATTCTTTTTCCGAAATATGCTAATAGAGCTGATACAACAAAATTAATCATATTCTCTATTTTCGTCATTTGAAGTAGGCCTATCTCGTAGAAAATTGAAAAATATTGAATAAGAATTTTGACTGCAACCTATACAGTGGTATTTTAAATAAATGGGTTTAATATGGAAGACAAATTCGGGTACATGGTGAACACGCGATACCGATACTCAAAAGGATGTACAGTACACGAAGCTTCTGAACAATATAGGCATACTGAAGAACTCGTGAACACCCTGTATATTCAGTACTGTACATGAATCGTGACTATATATATGTAAGTATATATGGAATGCATATTTAACTACATCTAGCCTAAGCGTAACTACAGGGTACAGTAACGTTCAATTATGCAAAATAAATTGGCAAATAGAGCCAGCATCGATCCTCAGCGTGGATCAATGAAATTTTGGCCCTACATGTACGTTCACGCCATTCAATTGTCATGTTTCATGTAACTCGCTATCATAATCGATGTCGTAAACGGACTCGATTTATCGCAATGGGCTCGATAAGAGGCTAGTTTATGAGAAAATACATGACGTGGGGGGTATGACAAAGGAAAGAACACACTAACGGCTGTGTCCTGACTTTAGATGGCCAAGGAGATTTTTATTCAATAAGGTTTCCAATGGAAAATTCTCACCAAAGCAGCTAAAATGAAAGAAAACGTTTTATATTGTATAATCTCACTTAACAGCTACCCATCAGATATGTGTGCTTCTACCTGCCACCGGTGGCGCTGACAATACTGTATATCACCAACAGTAACTATTACATATACGCTGCCTTGAACATATATATATATATATATATTGTAGAAATGTTCAACGTGCTGACCACGCCATAAGTCAATTGTCATTCGATTCCTAGGAATATGACCAACATGTATCGCTTTATTAATTAAGTTAATTAATCTCATGTTTCATTGCAATTTCTAGTTTTGCATTTAATGGCGATGGCGAAATCTTCAAAATAGTCTGCTGCAATCTTCATATCTATCTCTTTCTCCTTAATTTTTAATTTCTTCAAATTGTTATCACAATTGTTTTACGCAATTTTAATCAAGCAACACAAGTAAGACTTACAGGTACACGGTACATCCATATCTTTCCGGATGATCTTAAAGCAGCCTTAAAGAGCAACTAAGATTATCAATATCTTACGAAGAAGCAAATGAACAGATTTACTACATACTCGCTAAGTAATCATCAACATTAATCACACTCGCCAAAGATTTACTTACTGAAATATTCGATCTCCAGAAAGTCTCAGATTGAAATATAAATCAAGACTCGTTTGAAACTTGCATTTCAGAATGCAACAATGAGATTTTTTTAAAGAAAATATGGTTACTTTTCTTTAAAAATATAACAAAATTAAGCTAAGCTACCGTATATATGTGTCAGAAGTACAATAACTCAAATTTTACCTCAAATAACCTCAAATATTGTAACAAGTTACAGTATTTTACCTCAAATAATTTCACATATTGCATTAAGTTGCATTAATTTACCTCAAATAACGTGAAATTGTACCTCAAATAACGTGAAATTGTACCTCAGATAACCTCAACAATTACATCAAATAACCTCTGCAATTACATCAAATAATGTCAACTAAAGTATTATCTCAAATAACCTCAAATTTGACATCAAATAGAAACCATTTACCTCAAATAACGTCAAATAACCTCAAATTTGACATCAAATAGAAACAATTTACCTCAAATAACCTCAAATTTTACCCTGAATAGCCTCACATATTACAGCAAGTTTTCGTTAAATTACGTCAAATAACGTCAAATTACTTTAAATATTGAAATAAGTTACATTATTCATTAAATCCTTTCCAATCAACTAATTAAAAGACGAACTTTCTAAAACAAACAATTCTTCGAATGGTACAAAAAATCTCTGAAAGCTCAATAAAATTTTCAGGCATGAAAAACATTTCACATCATCCACAAAGACATTTTCCATTGTCTCCTGCCGTTAACTGTCTATTCAAAATATCTATGAAAATGTCCTGCCAAGTGAAGGATGTATTATTCTTTTTTTTGTCATTAACAATAATTAAGTGCAAACTCCATGGCAACATCGGTAATAAATATTAATTGATTTTAAAATATGCATGTAGTAAAAGTTCCCATGACAATAATGAAAGGAAGCCAACCCAATTATTTGTTGTGTACGTCAGTTTTCGTCAAATATAAAAAATATTGATCATGAATGTCAGAAAAAATTTCATGTACATAAATATGAAATGCTACGCTCGGTAACAGACCACAAAAAATCTTTGTACGTACGTTTAAGGGAACAACAGTCACTGAGATAAATGTACACATGCAAGATTTATAGAGACAGTAAAACAGGTCCATCATTATGCAATTCCTGTTTCGTGGAGATAAGCCTACTATTTCAATTGGAAGAAAATAACAAAAATTTAAGAATCGACACCTAAGTTTTAATAAATAATGCCAGCGAGAATTCTCTAATGAAACTTTAAAAATGCTATGACGTTTTCACAACATACTGCATGCAATGAAGCTAAGGCTACTCATACTCATATATACCCTAGTACAGCGCTAATAATGAAGTTAATTGTCAACATGTTGTCTAATTTATTTTCGTTACTTTTGCAATTTTTGAAAAAAAAAGTATTCCAAAGCGAGTTGAAGAATGAAAACAAAACCTTGACAAAGTCTTCGTCAGACTCTTGCGAGAATCCATCACCAGGAACAACCGCAAAAATACTGATGCTAAAAGAGCTCAAATGTACAGTACAGGTGTAAATGCTGCCGTATTCACTTTGAGGGAATAACAAATTTCGCTGAAATTTCCAGTAACATCAGCGTGCTCAAAGATTTGAGATTTCGAGTAATAACTTATTTCAAGTGGTTACAGTTGAATACATCTGCGCCATTTATTTATCTTCTCGCATGTAACTAAGCTTCGCGACACTATTTTCAGCACATCCAAATTCCCCAAGATTTAAATGCCCCGAAGGACAACATTTCCCCAATATTTAACCGAACCACTTAAGTGGTTCGGTAATATGGCGCCAGCAGATAGGGGCGGAGTATTTCAAGAAAATGATACCGAATACATGACCATAATTTCATCCTTAAGCCCTTGACAGGTAAGTAGAAATAAAGTAGCTGAGCAGTCGCTTAATTCGCTCTTAAAACAAATTATGAAGGCTGCACGCCTAGCAACTCCAACAGCTAGCCTGAAGTTGATGGTAAGCCAGCAGTTTTCTGCTCATATAAATCTCCCGCTTGCAAAAACTAAAGGAATTATAGGCTCGGAAGCTAGTCTAAAAGGATGCAATTACCTCTGTTGGGCGTTGGTATGAAACACATTGCACAAGAGGATTTCAAACGAAGCATTAACGAGGAATTATAATAGGTTATCTTTGAAAATTGCGAGAGGAAATGGAACATTAAGCACCAGACAGTTAGCACCTTCAAAGTTAGCTTTTCCAGGCGAATTTAACAGCTTACTCCACCATGCTGGCTAACCATATCATGAGGTAGTTGTGGGATGTGGCGTTTAATTATAAACCAAACTGCAGTGCAATTAGCACTGCAATCTCCCCGCTTATTTGCGACTAGCAGTACAAGTAGTTGGAGCCATGCAGCTGGGATCGGCGAAATTGCAAATGAAAAACGTCAAAAATACGGATTTTTGCGAAATATACTTCAAACTCCTCGTCTTTTAAACTGCCAAAATAATAATTACCTGCCAATGGTCGTCTTACTTGAGATACAGTACATGTATGGGCATTTTACGCCACCTTTAAAAAAACCGCAATTGAGTTACTTTATGGAATCTCACGTTCTATGATTGCCATGGTTACATAATTTGAGTAGCAAATTCAAACTTTGGAAAACCCGCACAGACGCAGCCATGGCTATTTTGCACTGTACATTATGTATTGTTTGATGTGATTTCGTGTTTGATATTGAAGAGAAGAAGTAAGTTTCAATCGTCTCGTCTGGTCATAAGTTGTTGCACTTCTAAAAACTATCCTTTCATTTGAAATACAATGTATTCGTGACTCGCAACATGCACTTGCCAGGTTTTCCTTGTTGAAAGGTGAATACTATTTGATATAACCAGCTCTTACTGTACATACATTTAAAGTACTGTATATACCTGTACATGTACATTTATTAAGGACAGCGAAAATGTTGTGTCATGTGTTAAGCGTTAAGCTTCAAATCAATTATTAACCAAATTGCATCACCTACTGGTATAAGAATGAAGCTGGATGTACCTTATAACAAGCATGTAGGAGCTCGATGAAACCAAGCGATAACAGAATACAGTAGGTACATGTATATTATTGCATGTACAACCAAACACGACAGATGGGACCTAAATGTTCGAATAAAGCGTGCCACATAGGAACGAGCTGCAGATTGGAGATGGTCTCATGTGCATCAATTAAATATCCGGCTATACCTATTATTTATCAGTACGTATGCGCAAGAGGCTAAATTAGTTATCTTATTATTCCTGTTTATATGAAACTTTCCTGTAGCCTGGCTAATTAACCTCCGAACTTCTTCTACTGATGTAAGTTGAGAATTTGCCTACGCAATTAAGATTGGAAGAGCACTCTTAAAGACTTTCTATTTCTCCATAGTTCATCACTCTTCCCTCCTTTCTCATTTGCATGGCCACCACAGCGCTCTTCATTACATGCAGCCCAATTATTCTCAAATCTCAATTAATTTAAGCGTGCAGGCGTAGATACTTAGCATAACAACGGAGCAGTTCGTTTAATATATGTGTTTAGACGTTGGTCAGCATCAATTTCTCTTAGACTGTGACGAGGAGTTGAAAAGCGTTGGCAACTTCACTGCCATGCGTGAACCACATCGGCTTATGCGCTCGTCATTTTTGAAAGAAGTTTTCCATGGAGATATTCACGCCAGCACCATTTTATTCATATTTCTATGCAAAGCTTACAGGGAACGCCACCGCTGAAAATGCAAATCCATAAAGCCTATTTCACGTCTAGTTAATTGTATACGAAATGCATTATCAAGAAAACTTATTTAGAATTGAATTACACCTAATTATAATGATTTTTTCTACTTTGTTAAGCAAATGCAGAAAAAAATCGATGAAACGACTATTTATTTTCAGAAGAGACAGTAGTGCATTAATGCGAGTAGAGGAAATGGCTCTTGTTATTAGTTCGCATTATACACGTCGACTGCGTAAAAAAAATCGTTGGCGTTGGCGCCTTAATTATGACAGCTGCAAATTTGCTGAATAAGCAGCAACAAATCTCAGATTTTAGCGGCTTATGAATGTAATTATAGAATTCACTACTGAATTAGGCGTAAACCATTATTACGCATTCGCGAGGGTTTTACACTATGTTGAGTCTTGGAAAACTTTTTCAACATCCGAATTTATATTCCGAAAATACAGCTAGTGTACGGTATAGCTTTATTGCTGTCTTAAACAATGATGACGGGGGCTTATCAACGTTATCCTCATGCCGTTAAATCATTGAAGAGTATGTCCATACCTTAAAATTTAAACAGTATTAGAGGAGGGCAAACATTTTACACCTCAACCACGTTTTTTTACTTAAGTTTTCATTTATTCATGGTTTTACAGGGTTTCCACAGAATTAGTAACAAAATCCCCTGACGTTCTCATGTTTCCCAGGTTAAGTTTTATTTTCCCCTGACCTTTAGTTTCCCCATCGACCAATATAAGGCAAAATAATATGCCCTTTTAAAATAAGTAATGCTTTAATCAATATGGCCATTGGCTAGGATAATAATTATTGAATTTGTAGGATATAATAAAGGAATGCACAAAACATTTTTATTAGGAGTATTCAGATGCTACAACCCCACGACAAAAGTCCTGCAACACACCTATAGTTTCTAGTACCTTTCGACTTTGGAGGCAAACTGCGGAAAACTGCCATGGAAGAAACATTTCAAAAAAGCAAAATAAGAAAGCGCCGTTTATTAGCTACTAAAACTACCCATGCATGCCCTGAATTAAAACAAAAGTATTCACAAAGATATGTCATAAAATCAAAAACATTGTATGGACAAAACTCTTGCAACACAACAATATTGGGTCAAAAGTCCTGCAACTTGATGGTAAATATTAATTTCACGACGGGAAATTGATTTTCGCTATCCACTGTTCAATATTCAACTTGAGAAAACAGATTTTCAAGTTTTGATCCTTAAACGTGCTTTGAGCAAATTCAGATCCTCGTAAGCAACCTGGGCTTACACTGGTAGGATTCCGTATATTCCGAAGCACCAACACAACCCAAAACGTGAAATTGAAAAGAAAGCAATAACGTCAAAGAATTTAGTGAAGCGAACGAATCCTATAATATATGGGATCCAAAAAAGTTATTGGAATAAGATTTGTTCAATGCAAAAACAGATGCACATTGATCAGAATAGTATTGAATAATTCAGCATCATACTGTACATGCAGGGATATAGGAAAGCTTCTGCTTAAGCTATCCAGACATCTACATGTACATGTAAATGTCGTCCAAGACGTTTTGTAGAATTGTTAGGGAAACGAGTTTCCAAAATGCATATACATTTACATGAATATTGTATATGTAGAAGCCGATCTTACATTTTGCAAAAAACGACAGTTTATTTTGCCAAATTTAAGAAACAGAAATCGCATTTTACTCTGTATCTATCAACGTTAACAGTTACAAAATATTATTCGTAAATTCAGGAATTGGCGATCCCTGATTTTGCGATCAAAACTACAGTATTACATATTGGCTTTTCCTTGTGGTTGTCAATTTGGATTTCGTATGTGCACCTGGGATCCTCTTCAAAGGGTCTGGCCGAATCCTAAATTAAATTTCTCTGACTTTTCCAGGTTTTCCAGACACTTTTTGCACTTTTTGCCAACAATTGTCTAAAAATGATTTGGCAATATAAACAATTTATTAAGATAATGCTGTAGGCGAAATTTTTTGACAAGTTCCAGAAATACTGAATTTTATGTGTGTTTTCATTAACATATTTCAGCAATATTAGTATTAGCGGCAATTATTCTCAAAAAACTGAATCTTTAATGCATCTTAGTGAATTATTCTTAAGAGGTTTAAAGAAATTAATGTTAATAATGTTGGAGATGCCGCAGGCGAATTTATTATTATTTTTTTATTTTTTGACCACCAACTTAAAACATTGAAGACTTTCAGCCCATACTTCCATACAAAACTCTGCTCAGTACTATTAATAATTTATGAACGCCGAATTGATAATCACGGAGTAATACATTACAATACAGTATATGTGCAGATCGTGCATTGTTCAAGATTGTAGGCGTCTAATATTTGCTAAAATGTCGAACACACGTATACATTTTTTTCCAATACCAATTGGATATACTCCAAGATAAAAGAGTACCCAAGACGTATATTCATTTCGTTAACCTTGTCGATCAGTTTCCATAATCGATTTTCTGGACAGCAATTCAAAGCTCTTTGCTGAGGCACTATCAGCCAATTAGGATGCCCATACTGCAATACGCGGAAAACCTTACAACTGTCAGTTGCAGAGGATAACATATGTCCATTGTATATATCGATATTGTGCTGGATCCCATTCAATGGGCAATTAAGCTTAGTTAGCTAAATTCCCTAAGTGGCACCGAAAACGTGGAATTAATGACGCGTTTTAAGGTAGGAGCATCAGCAGTTCGCTGTTATTAGCGTGATAAAAATAACGAACAGGGTTTACTTTAAATATTCTTAGTTTGGCTGAAATGATTTGAAAATCTGGCCATAATTTGTTAAGACCCGAGTAGTGTCGTCGTTACATATTGGTTTTATTAAATGCGCTTAACCAGTTTTGATTGCTTACCTTACTTTGAGGTCCCTGGAGAAATAGATAATATGTAATGGCACCCCATGAAATAATCGTCAAACCAATAATCACCAGAAAATGTCGGTTGCGCATCGCAAACTATCGCCACCGTGGTCTAAACATCTGCAAGAAACAATATATCCATTTGTTAAATAAAGGCAAACTTGAGTTTTAGTTATATATGAAAAATACATCCTGAAAATTTTCCTCACAGTAAAATAGCATTAATCAATGCACAGTATACATGTAACAACTAGAAGAATACGTTCGTAACACCAAACGCTGAAAATCAAAAACAAGCCACTTGAGAAAAAGAAATCAGTTTTCATACTTTGCTACAAATGCAGATTGCAGTAATGTATTGTACATGTATGTACTAGGACGTAAGACGGTTTTTTTTGCGCTATTATTCCATCTGTCGGTGGTCAGCTGTTTAATTGCTGCTGTATTGTTATACTTATCAAAGTTCCTATTGAGACGCTGATTAGCCAAAATAATACTTTGTCCTGATATAAGATTCTCAAATTTTATCTAGGAACTGTTTACTCCCTTGAATGAGAACTACTCATTACCGAGACATTCCGTTTAATAAGGTTATAAGCTGCTACTGTACATATAATATACTATATTTGTTATCTATCAATACAGAAAACATACAACCCTCCTTTTGAATTATTACCACTTATGGATTTCCACCAGCTTACCCAATCGACTCAAGAATAGAATGGCATAATAAAAACAGCATGTATTCTTAACCGTTTTCAGTGTCAATTAACTCATCTTCACATTTGTCTCGGCACATTTGAAAGCATAGCAAATTGATATATCACATATCATGCAATAAACTGCATGACATAAATAGAGGTGAGCAAAAGTATATTTTTATGGTCTTTTCAGAATTCTAAACAGCGATGAATTTCATGACTGTCTATTATTAAAATAGCTATGTTATTTTATGCATGAATTATTTAACGTAATATTTATCACTACAATGCGAACAACCCCACTCTTGCCTTTTACTGAATTGCTATCACAGTACATGTATGTAATATATTGAGGCGCTGATTAGCTCAATTATGCTCACCTCTGTATATTTCATGAAGCTTATCTTATGCGGTAGACATTATCAAACTACCTTACACATGAAATAAGATGTAGCAAGAGCTGCAACATAGGGGCATCTTAATGTTCAACATCATTTAATTGCAGGGGTCCACAATTAAATTTTATTAAACTTTTATATGAATATTTCCTTGATTAAAATATAATGGATATAGCTGGGGGTTCAAGTTTATTGCTAGTAAGGCGTCGGTAAATTACATAAAACTGAGAGTCGGAAGAATTACGGCTCAGACGATCTTCAAAATAGCACTGGAAGAGTTCCAACACCACCGTGATCGAGCATAATATTAAATCCATTAAATAAAGTATGCCATTGGAAACTAATATAAACAGGCTGAAGATGTACTTCGGATGATTTGTAGAAACGTCTGGATTTGCCATGGTTATCATCTGTCGCGAAATTCTACTGCTAAAATCAATGTGATAATTCAGGCTACATTGGGATATACGAGTCAGCAACATTCACATCAGCCATGATTCGTATCACTAAGAAAATACTCGACCAAAACATTACCAAATCAATGATGACGTTTTACAACACGAGATATAATATGTGTACGCAAATGAATGCAGATTCTTTAGTTGGAACACTAACAGTTAAGAACTTTTACGAGGCTAGAAATGTTTTTGTCACTGGAGCCACTGGATTCTTAGGGAAATCTATTGTTGAAAAGTTGCTGCGATCATGTCCCGGGATTAAAAACATCTACGTATTGGTTCGTTCGAAGAATGGCGAAAAATGTGAACAACGTTTAAACGAGTTAACAAACTCCCAGGTGAGCTATTATAATAACACTACCTTTTGTCATTTTCTTTAAAATTTCCACATGTATAAAAGTACCAGTTCTCGATCTCAGTTGTTTGATCGATTAAAACAAGAAAATCCAAACGCAATGGCCAAAGTGATTGGGGTGCATGGAGATATCGAGCTGCCTAGATTAGGATTGAGTGATAGAGATTACAAACTTTTGGCAGACAACGTGTCTTTGGTCTTCCATTCGGCAGCAAATTTAAGTCTGGAAGCTATGAACGTGATGTAAGCCAAGATAGCGCAATAAGTACACATGATGGGTACGATGATTAACACTGATCTCATTTTTCTCAGAAATTTTAAAAAAATTGTACGAATAAATTTAGGCGGGACCAAGAATATACTTGATTTATGTCATCAAATGCATAACATGAAGGTGAGGACAATAACTACGATATCCACTGCAGACGCCACTACATCACTTTCTCAAAATGATTTATCGTACAAATTCAATATTCATAGGCATTAGTATACGTTTCCACAGCATTTAGCAATCTTTATTCACCGAACGTAATTAAGGAGATGGTTTATCCAATGAAAGAGACACCGCAGCAGGTTCTTGATATTCTGAAGTAAGGATATTTCGTTATCATTTCACTAAATGTACAATGTAAATCTATCTAAATTTTTGAAGCTTGTATGTAAGAAGATTATGGACAATTAGAAAATATCGCCGAGTTTTCCTTATGGATTTACATCTACTGTACATGTATAAGCCAAAACGAATCATAAAAAAGCAATTGAAAAATCAAACAATTTAAATCAGTGTAATTTTTTAATATCAGATGAACTTGATTAATTTAGAAAATGTAATAATGGAAAAAATTAGCATTGAACTAAATTGTTTAAATTTCTTTTATGGCACCTTTTAAGGCTTCAGTTTCATGGAAACCCAAATATCAAACGAGGAAATAATTGCTTTTAAATTTTGTTTCTTACATGAAATCAGTAATGAGAATGAATTGAAAGCACTTGTTCATCAATTACAAAAACAGCATCCTATGACCTACCTATATGCAAAGAAGCTGGCTGAGAATTTGGTATTAAAGGAAAGCAAAGGTTTGACAGTCGCCATTGTAAGGCCTTCACTAATTGGCGCTGCATGGAAAGAGCCAATGGAAGTAAGTTAGTGATACGTAATAACGGAAATACATTTGTTAAACTTTTGAAAACATTGAAGTAATGAATATGCTTTAAAAATAAAACTAAATGAAATCAGATTTTGGGTTTTTTACTTCCAAATAAAAAACAATTTTCAACCAACAAAAAAAATTATAGTAAACTCATTTGAAAAATTAAACAAGAAAAACTTTTTCTTCACAGGGCTGGCTTGATAGCGCAACTTCTGTAAATGGGGTTATGCTTGGTGTAAGTATAAAGGCGTAGACAGAATGTTGAAAGGTCCCATGACAAAACCAACAGACTAATGGGCTTCAATAATTTCTCAAATATTACGTTTTTGCTTTTCATCATGCGACTTTTCAGTACATTATTCATGAAATTACCCTTAAACAATCTTTAATTATGTAAGAAGTCAAATAAAAACAGGGCCTGATGCCAAGGGCTCATCATTGGTATACTCTAATAGAAGAATGGTATAAATTACAGGTAGGCCAAGGATCTCTCAGGGTTTTTTACTGCTCACCTAAGGCACCAATTGACATAGTTCCCGTAGACGTTTCGGCAAATTGTGCAATTTCAGCAGCATGGTACACATCGTCACAAAAGTAAGATTAACCAGGCATGCACACAAATGCAAGGTCAACGATGTAACTAAATCTAATACTGCGTCATTTCGTATTTCAGACCAAATATTATCTCAGTTTTCAATTGCACTTCGGGTGCAGTTAACCCAATCACTCATACAGAATTTAAGGATTTGGTACTTTCGAACACAAAAAAGAATCCTTACGACGAAATATTCATGTATCCAAAGCTTAAACTTGCAAAAACAACGTCAGTACAGTAGCTTGTTGTTGTTTACAATTTAAAATGAAGGTAATCACTGCATTAAATTTTATGTTTCATATTATGTTAAGAATACAATTTGAAGCGTGGTCGGTGCTTGCCCATTATTTGCCAGCGTTATTTGCGGATACATTATCAAGGATTACAGGGAATAAACCTGAGTAAGAAGCATGCATATTATCATCTTTTCAGGTAGGGTAATTTGAATATTGCGAAGTGTAAAATCAATGTTGGTAGAAAACATATTTGAAAGTTTGAGCAGGATCGCACAATATATGTAAAGCTAATAAATGTGAATCTTAAATCAATATGTAAGCCTGCATTTACAGCATAGCGAATACTGATACTTAATTTACCATGAACCGTTAGTAACTCCTGTATCAAAGTGAAAATAATGTTGTTGCTTATTAATCGTTCACAATTTGTCGTAGGTTGTTGAACAAACAATTGAAAAATCGCAAGTTTTTACGTTCGCTTGGTACCGTTCGAAACGAAGGTTTAAGATGTGATAATCGCAAAACATACGATATGTGGGATGCAATGAGTGATGATGATAAACAGGTCAGATTTTGCCGAAATAATTTTAAGAATGTTAATGTTTCGGAATTTATCAGTTGACAATGCTTACAGGAATTCGACTTTGATTTGCGCCATCTACAATGGCCAGAATACATCAAGAACAACTGCATGGGACTGAAAACATTTTGCCTCAAGGAAGACCTACAAAAACTACCAAACGCACGAAGGAATATGAAGAAGTAAGGACATCTGTAGTTTTCTATACAGCACATTTTAAGAAAATGAAATTATAGCCTCAAAGCAGGCTCACAATGGAGCTTCATGCCACGATAAATTCATATTCTTTATTTAAACAGTACATGTACTTAATTTAAACTTTTTTTTTCTTTTCCAGGAAGTATTATTCTTACAAATTAATTCAATTCACCGCTATTGCTACTGTGTGCTCATCATTTGGTTCCATTTATCTTTTCTGTTAACATCTCTAAATATACAATAGAAACAAAAAACATGTATATCTCTGATGTTGCCATAAATAAAAATCGGCTGCTACAATGTAGCAAAACTTGCGTAATATGGTAAATCATCGATTATAGTGTTTAACCATGTTTAAGCTGAATTCTATTATTTGTAATAAAGTTACTGCCTTTGCCTGAAACTTAGGGCATTATTTTAAGCAGTAGAATTTCGATGTTTAATACTGAATGATAACCACTGAAGCGTATAATTGAAAAGGACAACTGAGTGCTTGCCAAATGCTTCGTTTTCAAAGTAGAAAAAAAACAGTGCAGAAGAACGTTCATTTTTATGATAAAAACGTGTATTGTTCATCCCTATATAAATATTCAGATACAACCACAAGCACAACATCTGAGTATATAAATGAAGTATTTTGTAACTTTCGAAAATAAAAGCACTAATTTTATAATCGACGCATTTTAACCCTAAAATGGCTTTAGTAATGCTTCGTGCATGCAACAAAATCATTTGAATAGTCAAAATATTTATTATTTTAAATTGTCATTGACATATCGCCTAAGAATTAACAGAATTCAAAGTACATTTTTCCATAAGGTACATAGAATTTTATGATAAATTAACGACCATCGTGTCGCCATAAAAGCGGCTGATACAGTCATGTTGGCACGACGACTACTTCAATAATACTTAGGAAGCACTTTAAGCCATTGGAAATCAATTACTCAGAATTATTAATGTCGGGTGCAAATGTTTTTTTTGTCTTGTTGATAGATAATCTGTCAGTACTTTAATAAGAGGATTACGTCTGAACACTTCAATCAGTTGACATCATCGGAGCAACAGCGGCTGACACAAATAAACCAAGACTTAAAGACTACATCAAGAAATGCTTCTCCTGCTAACAAAGTCGAAATAAAAGGTACCTAAACGTTGCTGTATAACTCAAATAAATTATAAATCCAATTTTTCTTTTTAAAAAATTACAAATGTACGTGC
Source organism: Kryphioiulus occultus (assembly GCA_034687865.1). NCBI lineage: Eukaryota > Metazoa > Arthropoda > Diplopoda > Julida > Julidae > Kryphioiulus > Kryphioiulus occultus. The sequence continues at coordinate 59,248 of JAQGAF010000214.1, forward strand.
CCTCATGCATCGGTATACCATGAATATGTTTTAAGCATGTTAACATTTCATTTTTAAACGATAAATGACACCAAAATTTCAAAGGGAAAGATGTGTGTCCCTTTCATATATTTCCGTTGAATCATGTTGATAAATTCTTCCAATATGGTGTCCGGTCTATAGGCCATGTTGGAAAACTGATGATGTTTTCCTCAGTACCGGCTGCTTAATTGTGTTATGTTTGACTGATAATAAAATAGTTGATGTCATATATTTTTAGTGTTCTTCAGCTAAATTGGTCAATGTCACTACGTATACAATATATAACTTACTGTAGGAATTAAAAGATATATTTCCATCTGGCGCCACACATTCAGCTAGGACTCCTGGTGACGTGTGTGTTAATGTATGGCATTAACTTAAAATGTGCATATGCTGCAATAAAGGCGGCTGTTTACGAGTCTTCCTAATGTTCATATTGCATTAGCGAGCGTTGATGCATCTCACCTCAACATTTCAGCGTTTTTTAAATGGACGACGAAAATTTATCACTGAATAAATGATGCCAATAACATAGCCCGAGCTTATAAAAGCTTTCTAAAAAATAAAAGAGTCTTCCAATTAGGTTGGATCTATACTGAAACGTGTCACCGATTTTTTGAAAACCCATTAAATCACGCTGCAGGTTGAGACGTGCATGACGATATTGCATTGTAAACGAAATGGAAACACCTCACTTTCTTTTCTTAGCGAAAGCTACTGGCATTTTTCATCTTGACTAATACACAATTGCTATTTTTCCAGCAAGCAATACGCAAATCTCGGAGGATGATACGGGGAAATATATTTCCGTTGAATACAGGAAATTTACGAATGTTTCGATAAGATTTATTACACGCTTGATAAAATGCACCATCTTTTGCTAGACCAGCTTCTTGCGGAAGACAAGTGGCGCCACCACCTCAAGTAATTCTTATGGGACGTCATACATTTTTTTTTGCTTATTTGTTATGACGCACTGCCTGCTTGTAAGTCCTTGAAACAAATTTTGGCAGTCTCTCAAATCAGTGCCAAAAGACGATAAGCAGATATGCAACCAACCATGATGGGCAGCCAAAATGGCGGCACTGAAGATCCATTTCTACAAGAATGTAAACCGGAAAGTTTATAGATGATTAGCTCGCCCGAAATACTTTCGAATGTCTACACACCCATCTAGAATGTCAATAGACTACGTACAGCTATAGGACGTGATATAATAAAACATTCTATAAGCACCAGATTCATAAATCCCAACTTGTGTAAGAATCCTAACCATGTTAGCAATGTCAATATGTGGAACCTGAGTGCAATTGCACCCCATGTGGGCTTTATGGCCAGCTCCTTAGGCTCATATAAGCGATGAGTAAATTGATAAATGCGCTGCATAAGAGGGCCTGCTAGGACGCCACTTGACACTCTGGAGCATCCGCCAAACATCTTAGAAAGTGAAAGCACATTCTCTGAGAGCAAAGCGACGCTTGTCACAGCCTAGCTACTTGCGCAAGAAATATTATTTACCATCTGGAGGCTATGGAAAACAAGACAGTTATAGATTCCCACATTGTCAATATAATAATAATAATAATAATAAAATTTATTCCCATATATAGGAAAAGGAGATAGAAGGCTGTATAAAAAGCAACACTTATACATATCCCTGTCGTATAATAAATTGAATTAATAAAATGTTAAAATACCAATGGCACATAGGCTGATACATTCATGTCATGCAACAACACATTAAATTTCGATAAAGAGCCAGCCTCAACAACCTGCGGATCAAGCTTATTCCATATTCGCCCCACCCTGGCTCGGAAGAAGTGATGTTTACAATTTCTCCTACCAGTGGACCATATTAATTTTTTTGAACATTCTAGGAGTTTGACGGTGTCGCTGCAGTCTTAATTTCATTTCTAATTCTGAATATAGTCAATAAGTGTACATGTGGACAGAAGTTGATATAACAGGGTTCCCTCGGAAATGAAATGTTCAACTTCCCTGGCTTTTCCAGGATTTAAAACAAATTGATCTGACCGCCCTAACCACTGAAAATGCAAAAATATGACATATACCAATGTAAGGGTTGCTGTATTTATTGCTTATGTTACACACACGGGACATATAACGAATTTACATAAGGAAACAGCAAAGTTAGATTAAGTTTTTTTAACCAATAATTGTAATATGTATTATTGACAATATTGAGTTTCCCTGACTTTTTCAAAGTAAATCAATTTTCTCTGACGTTCTCACTTCTTTTATATTTCCCTGAATTTCCAGATTTTCCAGGTCTGGGGAACACAGTAGAAACATATACAAACATTTACATGTACAATACATGCTTATTCTATATCGCTGCTTTGCATTGTGAGCGGCATAAATGTATAAAAATGCAAACTTCGCAGGAGGGGCAATGCGAGTATTTGTTTTAAGTGCAATGTCTCCCTTCTCCAATTCATGCTCATTTAACAATTTCCCACTCAAATTCTCAAGTCGATTTACCTGACATTCCCAGACATTTTTTAAAACGTAAGAAAAATTATGGATTTTATCCGAAATTTCTATAAAGAACGATGAATTTTATCCGAAATTTCTATAAAGAACGATGAATTTTATCGCAAATTTTTATAAAGAACAATAACTACTCAAAATTGGCTGATGCGAACTAAACCAATTTTCCTGACATTCCTGGACATTTCTACCATTTTTCACACATTCCTGGTACTTTCAAATTTCGCTGACTTTCCTGAAAGTGGAACCCTGTACAGATTACATTTTGGTTCATAGCTGACATTTCTCCGTTTTCCTGGTAGTGTGGTCACCCTGTGTATATACAGTACCTCTAGTATTAATAACAGTTTGGTTCCATCCAATATTGCAAATCAAATATGTGCATGGGGCGGTTTTCATCACCGAGTGATGGGGGACATAAAGAATATGGCAAATCCAAGAGTTCAAGTATACGATGCCAAGGTGACCAAGCATGTTCTTTGTTCGCAGTCAACGGTAATCATGCCAGAAGTATTGTTTGGCCTTAATAAAATTGAAAATGGCTGTTCGCATCAGTGCCGAAGAAAATAACAACTTAGAAAATTACACCATCTACTCTGAGGCTGCTGCTCATTTTCCCATCCAGCCCCTTAAATATTAAACACCCTCCTCGCTGTAATTTCGGTCCATTACGGACGATGGCGGTTGCCAACAGCAGCGAGCCATTTACAAAGTTTAGAATTATCTTCCGGTTTTTCATGACCGATTCAAGCCAAGTCATTAATTTCGCCAGATGGTCTCACGATGCCTCAAAACTGTTTTCGGGCAAACAACTGAGCAAAAAGATGCAGGTTGTGAGAGTGCTTGGCAAATTGCAGTTCGCAGCTTGCGCATCAGTTAGTCGGCCTGGTGCATGGGGTTAAATCACCGACGCTATTGATTTTTAATGCCGGCCCCATCGCCCGAGTGCTGCATTTTATAGCGGCGTAAAAGCATCTTTGAGAAGCAGAAATACCCAAGAAATATAGAATGGCGAACGATGCCCGGCAATTCAATTTAAAAATGGGCCGCAAAGATGAATATACGAGGGTCGGAATGTTAAAGAAGGTTATGTTAGAGAGAAGCAACACTCTGATGCTACTTATGCCAAATATGAGTTTGACTATTCGCCATAAGTCGTGGTGAAAGACCCGCTCTCATTACTTAATGCGCCTGCGCAGTAACGACATGAACTTTAGTAGGTGCTACCAGTTTGTCCATTCACGATATTTTTGAAATTGGGTAAAAACAAAGTGCCAGAGGTCCACTGCTGCACGACAGTGTCACAGAGGCCTCGTTGTGAATCGGCATAACGATTGAGAACAGCTACAAAATGGGTGAGGGCCTTTAAAGAGGGACACCAAAGTGCGCAAGATGAGCAACGACCATTTCGTTCCAGCATACCAGTCACCCAGCTCAAATCTACAATGGGACGCCCTGCACATTTGCACTGGGATTAAACTGGTGGGTAGCAACTACCGAAGTCCATCTCGTTACTGTGCAGCATGTCTTTTATACTCAAGATATACCAAAGAAAAAAGCGATAATTAAAAAACGTGGTTACGTAGCGAGCGACACCTACATATGAGAAATATGCATATGTAATCTGGTTTTCCATCATCGAGTGGAAACACACAGCCATTACCCAATTTCTAAAACTAGATTATAGTCCGATGTGCCCTGAGTAACACCATAAAATATGCTGAGTAGTCAACCTAACATTTGGCATAAGCAACATCGCACTGCAGAATCTTTAAGGATTTTTAAGGATATGTTGCCATTATTGAAATTCCAACCCTCGTACTTTGGCACCATTCGTGGCTGTTCGCAAATTTAAAAGGCAACGAAAAAAATAGGCCGCTTTTAACCTCGGAAACAATTACGCGCCGTAATGTATAGAACCATACCAACTCTTGTTTTACAAAAAAAATGCCATTACGTTCATTTTTCATACGCTGTCGAGCTCATTAAGCCAAAGCTGGCTGGCACATTTCTCAGCGAGATGCTGCAGGTCTGAGGATCAGCCCATGGCAAAACAATTGCGCAATTTCTTTTCTTATCAGATAGCCCACAAATGCAGTTTGGTTCAGCGATGTTATTTCCTGCCAGTCCCCATCATCGGCGCTATAAATTCGTTTCTGTGGCATTTGATTGTCGACAGTAAGATCCTCGACGAATCAGCTGTCCTTCATTTCCGTTGCACTTTCTTGGGAGTAAGAAGAAAAAGACAAAGGCGCTTCAATCAGCGTGAAGCAGCCAGAACGGCAGACAACTTTGACATTTCTTCAGCCAAGACTGCTGGGGGTCAACGACCAAATATTCCGTTTTTGTGATGATTTCGGAAAAGGCAGGCAGGTACTTAAACTTACTAATGCGGAAGAGTAACGCAACGTTTACATGTATATGCAGACGTTAAATCACTAACCTAAGTAAGTCGCGTATGCAAACGTGTTTAGCCTACTTGGCTTGATTTAAAGTTGACTTTATTAAAGAATCTGCAAGGGCCACACCCCCAAGGTCCGCTACAAAGCGGTTTTACGTATGGTAATGTAAATGTTCTTCTCGTTACTTTTATGTAAGGTAGATTTTATTAAAGCTAGCTTAGTGTCTGCGTATCAACGTAGTGTAAATCTGAAATGTTGTCGCCGTACGCTAAATGTTACAACTAGTTTCGTGCCATTATTCTTATTGAATAAACTTATAAAACCATGGCAAACTGAAACCTTTAAGTAAACCATTTTTGAGTGAAACATTCGCGAAAATAGCATCTGCATCACCTTCGGATCGATATGAACATCCCTAACGATCGAGAATACTATAGATCGGCAGATATCTGGGGTGTAATTCAGTATATCCCCTGCCTAACATAGAAACTATGATAGCGGACTTCTCCTAACGGCTCGTAGGTTGGCAGTGATTGCTTGGCGGTTGGGGCAGCCTGAAGCGATACAAAACTGAAGCGATAAGCAATTACGTGGAAATTGTAAAGAAATTACTAATTTGCTGTTTCTAAATGTGCTGTTTCCGTTTAATTTTTTTGTTCTGTTTCCTGTTTAGATATAACAGGAATTAAATATAGCATTCCTTCCATTGGCATAAGTATTATTTTTGCATTTTCAGTGCAAGGTCAGGGTGGTCAGGAAACCTTATTTTAACCTGGAAAAGTCAGGGAAGTGGAAAATTTTATCTCTAAGGGAACCCTGTTTCATCAGGAAGTCATTCTGCTCGTAGTTTTGTACAGTCTAATGTACGTCAATCTACCGGTCAGTCCAATTTAACAAGTAAAACTTTGCTAAATTCCTGGCAACTTCCGGATCAATACAACTGTACGTATTTCACGGATCGGTGGAGGTGGCCCTACTCCCCCCAGCTTTCAGGGGACCTTTGCACAGCTCCCACAAAGGTGAAACCCGCAAAAAGAGCGTGTCTCCATGGCAACCATGGATCCCGAACCCACCGGTTATTCAACAAAGCGTGGACTTCAAAATTGCATTTCTATCCCACAGCTTCTAAGAAATGTTATTAAATCGCCCTTATCCAAACTGATCCGATTCCCATCATGCAGTGAAGCGGGCATGTACACAACACGAACCAAATACGAAAAAAAAAATAAGCTGAAATTGCTAGGGGCATTTTGGTTGCAAATAAAACGAGTCCATCCCACTGGCGGAATGTAATCAATGTCGCGTCCGTATAATCCAAATGTTCAAATCGCATTAAGGGATCGGTCGCTCATTTGTCTTTTCATTCACACAGGGATTCCCAAGAAGCCCAAAATCGCCTAATGAAAATACCGAGCTTCTGGTCAACAACAACCCGCATGCAATTAATCATTGGGCTGGTGCTTGCATCTGTGACAGAGCTTATAACGAGGTTATCATGATTTACCAAATATGATGGCAAATTAAGGATCACTGAAAACGATTGTGGTGAAGGATTACGAAGCCAAACCTGCCACAGCTTAGGAGTATACATCAAAATATAAATCAAAGTCCCTAGCGTTGTTTTTTATCCTCAAAATGTGTCTCATAAATGCACGGAGAGGCGGAAAGGCTGGCCTTACATACGACCAGGCGTTCGGGTATAAAATTCAATATGACTTTCTTTATCACAAGCTGTCACAACTTTCTAAAAGCCATCCATCAGCTGCGATGCCACTGCCTTAACGCCAGGGCATAATTCAATTCAAATCAATGGAGAGACGCTCCGTATATTTTCTATATTGATCAGGACGTGCTCTTCAGCCCGATACAAGTTATTGGTTTCTGCTAGGGAAATGGCAGTTTGATTTCTTGCGAGGATAAATAGTATTTTAATAGCGGTCTCATGTGCAAAATACTGGCTTGCTCACGTTGTACATATTTCTTATTGCTCAGCAAAATTGTTTGTCAACACGTGGCGTTACAACAGACGCGCTTCACCGTATAAATTTGAACTTTTAACTTAAAACCTTTATTTTTCATCATGTGCTGTTATGCTCCAGAATATTATCTGCTGCTGCCCTGTTCTAACATAGCCATTCTACTGATGGCGAGCAGGCTGGCAGTGATAGCCTGCGGTAATGGTAGGCAAAATAAAGACATTTTTAGGTTTCGTTACATTCCCTGACATTTTCAGGAATATTCACGAATTCGCTGATATTCCCTGGCAATTTTTCATTTCCCTGACATTCCCTGAGTATCCCTGAATTTCCAGAAAGCGGGAACCATGTATGAACATATTTTGTGTATTTATGGAGCAGAGCATATTTTCCAGTATATCCTCTAGAGAT
>JAQGAF010000215.1:0-66310 GCA_034687865.1 Kryphioiulus occultus
TTACCGAGATCTCCTTATACATGTACATGTACTGTATCATTGGAGATGCATTACGAAACGCAGAGCCATAGATTCTAATGCTAACTAAATACAAAATTGCATCATATTACCTGTTTCATTATCGTTGCCAAGTACACAATTCCAAAGTAAATGTAAATTTAGATGTTTATTTAAAAATGATATTCATAATTCTCCAAAAAAGGTTGCAGAAATGTCTGCCTATACATAGCGATGCTGTTGAATAATGCGGATCAATTACTAAACAAACAATCATATTTCTCCAACTTCATATGGAAAATATAATTTTTTAATTAATTATCTAAATTTAAGTTTACTTTTAAATTATGTACCTGCCAACCAAACATGAAACATGTAATTTGATGTTTTTTTTTCTTATTTAGCATTATAATTGTGTTCAAGCCCATCGATCTGCAGTTCATAATTTGTCGCTAATGATACATGTACATGTACTGTACAAGTATATGGAGACACTTTTAACCTTGGTTTCCATTACCGAGTGAGGTCACATGGCGTGTGACCTAGTTTATAAAACTAGAGGCATTTGGTATGCCCTGGGTATTATTTGGATGTCATCGAAATCGTTGGGGGACGTTCAAGTATTATGTTTATCTTTTGGGAGGCAAATGATGTCATCATCATTTCTGTTTTTTTGAAACACTGGGGGTAAAATCCATCATTTCCCCCCAGTTCTGCAGCAAAATTCCACTGCTGTTTTTTTCTCCGCAGCAATCATTTCATTCATCATTTCCGATCTAAGTTGTACATTCAGTAAAAGTGGTCATCATTTAGCGGTTTCTAGACATGATTACATTGGGGAGGGCTGACAATCGTGAAAAAGTGATGACATAATAGTTGAACACCCCTTAGGCACGTTAGAAAGTCTAACAAGTAAGAGAAAAATTTCAGGAATTCCAAGCTGTTAATTGAGTATTGCTCGAAGGACATCGTCATTACTTATTGAATTATGCTGATTTTTTCCCTGATGGGGTTTGAGTGTCTTGACACGCTGTCACGTTGCTTTGGGCAGAATTTCACGCACTCATCCTTGGCTTATTTGCACTGCTCTAGGGCCTCCAGGCGGCCTTTTACCTAATTGCAGTGACTTTAGTGAGCGAGGGACTCGCCATGTTGACAGACATAAATAAGATATCGCCTTGGATTTGTCCACACTAGTCCGTATTGGTAACTATGATAGGTTGTTCATATCTGAAAACTTTTTAAAAAGCAGCCAGCCTCGTTAATTTGGTGTTTTTTGTGCTCCGGTAAACATTCAATATCATTAATTTACCCATTATTTCCAAACTAGTATAGCCTGTCATAGCAATTCGTCAAAGCGCTTAATTTTGCAGTTTTATCATTATCATTCGGTTATAGCAGGGCAGGTCTGACTAAGTGATGTTTTTAAAAATAAAAAAACGAACTGTCTACAATACCGCTGACAACGTCGACATCATCAAAATTCTTCAGAATTTTAGGGAAGCAAAGTGCAATTTCGAACATCTAATAACCTCCACTTAAACGAAAAAAATACGTTGTTCTCTTATCCAATTTTATTTCAAATTTGTTTCTTCTATCGTGTACTTTCAGTTTTTATGTACAGTACGTACATGTACATGTATTCTCGGGGCTTTCCACGGCACTTCGCACATCCACTTTGTTCGTTTTGTTGTAAACAGCTCTTTGTAATTTGCCAAATTCGAATCCACAATTATTTGTCAAGCAGACGTTCATCTTATTTTCTAGACGTCTGTATCCAGAAGCGATGTGAGCACACTGAAGCAGAATCGGTTAAAATAAAAAAAAAATACGAATAAAAACATCACTGGCGCACTTGAGGCCTGAAAGCCTATAAATGCGACAATTCTGAAGATCTACATACATGTACATGTATACATATATGTGCCATTATGGTAGCCATAAAACAATCTCTATAGACACAGTTTCAAACCAATATCGATATTTGCCTACGATGTTCCATCACTACTGAAATCAGAATAAAATTATTAAACAGTATAGAAGTCTGTTAGGGGACAGTCAAGTATGTCATCATCTTGGGGGTGGGGTGGTAACCGAATGATGACGGCAGCTAGGGGGTTGGGCAAATGATGACGTTAAAGTTCACTTTTTATAAAACATTGTGTAACTTCATTATAGGTTTATGGTTTAAAATTCACCATTTACTGATTTACTTTGAAGACATCAGGGTAATTCAACATTCTGCAAGTAATATATTTTACATACATTTAGCTGGTTATTGGTTAACACAAAGTCAAGAGATAACTGGCAATTCTCTGGAAGAAATTAAAAATGGAATTGTCAATTTAAAAAAAAAATGATGACATGTCCTGAAGACCGTGAAAAAGTCGAGGCATAATACTGGGTTCCGCAGACCCGCAGACCAGGGAAATTCAACATAGTGCAATGTAATATATTTCACATAGCAGGTTAATGGCTAACACGACAATCATGAGATAATTGGCAATTCTTTGGAAGAAATTAATAATGGAACTGTGAATTAAAAACATCTAAATTTGTTGTTTCCTATCTCCTTTTTATTTCCCATTTTTGTTTAATAAGGAATAAATATAAAGCATTCCTTACATTGGCGTATGCCATATGTTTAAATTTCCATGATCAGGGAAATTGTTTTAAAAGTCAGGGAAGTTCAACATTTCATCCTGGTATAGTATTTGAACGTTCCCTTAATAAAGCTATTCATTGACATTGTTATATTAGTTGGGTCTTTTTGAACAGCCCCCGCATATAAATAATTATACTCTAATCTCTATATTTTCTATGTACTGTATATACACGTATAGAAGCTGTAATCTCGTCTATTTAGGCCTGCCCATAATTTGTGTTTCTATTCATTGCCGAGGAAGAATTCTTGTAATGAATCACGAATAACACCATTCTGTTGGGTTCTATAGGAAATATAATTTATCCAAAGGGGCTTATTAGACTTATTGTCTTGGCTTATGTTGTCCTAAAATTTCCCTAATTTCATATTTCATGTGCTCATGCTGTGGAAGTAACATGTATAGCCAAACGTGGATCGATACGAGGATTTCTTTGGCGAATTTACTGCCTCGTACACATGCATATCGCCATCGGCTATGTTCAGGGACGCGAAATATAATCAGGATGGATTCAGAGAAACAATTGAACGAAATTTCGTTTGGACAAACTGGCAGCTTCTGGCTATGCAAGGCTTTGGAATTTTGCAAATGATTTAAGGACGCATAATTTTTGTTTTTTTCGGCTAATCGATGGACGACATGCATCATAAGTGGCTGAGCAATGACGAAGATTGGGTTTAAAAGTTTAATCATAGACCTAGGAACACATTTGAGTTAATTGAAGATTATAAGACGAAAGGCTTCAATAATTTGCATGCGCTGATGTGCGCTTGCGGCGGTTTAACATGTCATTTTGGAGATAATTACAGTCGTTTTGGATTTGGTAAGTGTATCTTAGTGCGAAATCCTATTTGGCAAATTTTAATGGTTTTTTTTCGGATGAAGGCCGCGTTTTAATTAGGCGGGAAGATGCTATTAATTTTTCCATATACCAAAAATAAATGCAAAACTCCATTAATTAGATGCTGGCGTACAATGCAGGTTTTAGATTTTAAATCTACAGTACGTGGTAGCGCTTTTCGAACAAACACTGGCTCTTGCTGCATGTGACTTTTACGATGGAAAAGCTTATCCTGACAAATCCTCTTAAAATGAGAACGTAGCCTGTGTGATCAAAGTGATTTTTTGCAATATGGTATCGACTTTGCTTCTGTTTTGGCTGCTCTTATTAAGGCCAAAATTTACGCAAAAAAAGGGCTTTGATTTCGGTATTGGTGCATGAGGATTTATGAACATTTGGAAGCAATGAGTCGCAATTCCTACCATTTCTATGTCACGTGATTCAATTTCAAGAAAAGTGGATTACTGATTGCATATTTGAATAAACGGAAAGTGCATCTTTTCTTTGGGGAGAGTGATCCAATGAAGTGATCCACATGCCATATTAGTTAGAAGAAAATAATCAAATTTGTTAGACAAACTCCGATGATAAACAAGCTTTTGAAAAGGAAATTTTCTTGGAACAGAGTGATGTTTGCTTCGCTGATGAGGCTGAATAGCGTGGAAAGGATGATAGTTGCAGGATACAGAAGAATTCTCAAAATCGCAATTTTTGCAATTCAGCTTCTTCTGAAAGCGCAATTTGCCTATTCTATTTTTGTTTCTTATTTCGAACGAATAGTTTTAAGATATCAATTTCCATGTATTATAGGCTCATGAAAATGTCATGCGTGGAAGGAAAACTAATGGATAAAATGCATCTTATTATGTGAAACACTGGTCGATAACTCATTTAAGATCTGCAAATTTGGATGAATGAGTTACACTGATTTTGTGGAATTCTTGATTAGCATGTTGAGAAAATGAACAATTGTTGATATGAAGGCTGAATGAAACGTGAGGGTTTGGAAACAGTCTCAAACTACATGTACTTGTACAGTACATGCATATCACAATCTCACCATACAGTGGTTTTTTCATGTTCCAGAAGCGAAATTAGTCACCTTCAAATTTCGTTCCTTTAATTAACATCACAAGACAGTTTTCACTGCTGATGCATTGTTTCGCAGTAAATTCTTTGATCATTTGACAGTAGCAATCATTAAAGGAATGTCATAGCTGAAAGGAACGTCTCGCTTCCTCTACTTTAGTTTGCGTGTTATTTTTATCTGTAAAACAATCGATCAATTCAATTGTGCATACTGTAACTCGTCTATCGTCAGAGCTCCTTATTATTGTCCAACACATGTATGCGTGGAATTACGATATGCCTTTAGTTTTATTTTAGCGATGCCATTTGTTTTTTAATACGTTAAATCATAAAATACCAAACGCTGCATTATGCACACGTCATTTGAAATGAACCAGCGTATAATTAAATGAACAATTTGGAAGTAAATGCTCTTTGCATTGCATAATGGAACAATAGTGTAAATTTATTCCCTACCAATAGTCTTAAACATAAACGAATTGTATTACGGGGTAACTTTAATCCAACAAATAATTGAAATTGGCTATTCGCGCTATGGCGGGCTTTGTGAAAATAAGTGAAGGAACTGTGGGGTTATGCATATGCATGTATTCAAGAATGTACATGAACGTGCATGAGAATTCTGAAAATCGATTTTTTAATCCTCAACTCCAGCAAGAACAACGTAACCTTGACGATCGAGAACTTACACACGAAATTCCTTTTAATTCGTTTTATTCCGTTATAAATCAAAACAGCCCAAGGTGTAGATTAATGCTTCGCATGCACTTTTTCATGGGGTATAATTAATTTTTCTTGACGTCCTGATATATTTTTCCTGTAATTATCCCTCGGAAAGTGCCTCGAAAACAAGCTTCTTCCCTTAAGATTAAGCGGAGGCGTGTAAACCATCAACGACCTTTCTGATCAAATTTATTTTCGACAGAAAATGTCAATTACACCTAGCCTAGTAATTTACTCAAATTAATACGGATAATGAATGATGATTTTGTTGCCTTGCCAATGCTGTTGTGTTTACGTTAAAATCTCGCTTTTTTCACATCGCGTTTATTTGAAAAAGAAAAACTAGTGCGGCAGTTTGATATGTTCTCCATCTCCATGGTTATCTACAACATTTAAATTTATTCTACCAGATTTTTCAATGCTTTTATGTGTGTATACATAAATGTGGCGATGTTCCCAGTGCTCGGGCATCCCTTCAAGCAAGCGATGAAATTGCGCTGGTTTGGACCATACCGAATTTTTTTGTCGATATATGATACCCGTAGACACTACATGTATATAAACCTATAGTTCTAGGAATATGAAAATCAAAATATCGAAATTGTGGTTGGGATTCTGGCTATTGGATAATGTTGCAATGGCGCATACAGTGTACACTTATACAGGTAAACGAGTATTTGTACATGGTTTCTCTAGTGATTCAGAATATAAAAAACTTCTGATTGCTGTTCGATAAGATTATCTTATATCAATTTTTACATGCATTTCGAATCCACAACCTGTAAATGAAAATGATCTTTTCAGGCTTTAATTTTAGCATGAGATATGGCGTAGTTGACATTTTGATTTATTTTTGAAAGCCATCTTCAGACTAGTCCACACCTAGGAAACGTTTCCTAGAATATGGTTTCTGGAAAGATTTCCTCAAAATGTTTCCACATTCCTAACGAGGAAACATAACATACAGTATTGGAGGAAAAAGGACTGAAATGGTTCGTCATACAAATTTCCACGCAAGAAATGTGGAAACATTTTGCGGAAATCTGTTTACAGAAACCATGTTATCGCACTTTTTGTCCATTTACCCATTTTTGCGTTTATTAACCAAACCTGAACTAATCTAATCTGCACTAATCTGTATTTGAAATCAACGTCATACAACAGGTTAGGCTTTAAAATGTCTTGACTACAACAGATGCCTAGTATACAAGAATGACAAATTTCCTGTTTGTTTCCACTTACCCATTTTTGCGTTTATTAACCAAACCTGAACTAATCTAATCTGCACTAATCTGTATTTGAAATCAACGCCATACAACAGATTAGGCTCCAAATGTATTGACTACAACAGATGCCTAGTATCCACGAATGGCACTGTCCTAGCCATCTCCAAACCTGAACTAATATAAAGATATCATTTCTTTATTTACAGTAGCTGCCCATCCGCCAGGCAGCACTGCCAGCTTGTGAGCAGCCAGGAGAAGCCCACTTTCTCATGGCGTCTATGGCGGAGCATATTCAGAAGTAGTCCATCAGAATGCAACCAGTTCGCAATCAGTTTCCTCCCGCAAGGGAGCGTCCTCCAACCTTCCCTTTCGCATTTGGGACCGTTTTGATTGAATAAGCGCCGAATGGAGGGAATCTTCCTATTAGGGCATCAGACACGACAACCGAATCTTGAGGAAAAAACGAAAATTGATGGCGTCGTCTCTTCACTCTCCAGCATCCCCGAACCTTGGTCGCCTCAACCTCTTCAGCATCTCCCTTCGCGGCAGTGGGCCCGACCCGGGGTCATGTGCGCATGCGTCACAGTCGCAGCCTCCGCATCCGCTCCAGAGCTCTCTTCGGTGTCGTCGCAATGGGCACGTAGGCAACGTCCCGATGGTTGCCGTAGCCCTTGGGCCCCACCGCCGCCTTTGGGAATATATCGGATTTCTCCGCCGGGTCATGTCTGACGATGTCTGAGGGTCTGTGGGTGCTGCGGCTGCTGGCGCTGTGCGTGCTCTACCGGCTGACCCCTGGCACCGCAGGGGTCGGCTACCAGCCCAGCGGCCGCGTGGTGCGCACCAAGTACGGCGACCTGCAGGGGCTGCTCTACACCCTGCCCAACAAGAACCTGCAACAGGTGGAGGTGTTCCTGGGGGTGCCCTACGCAGCGCCCCCCCTCGGCTCCCTGCGCTTCATGCCGCCCGTCACCCCACCGCCCTGGAAGGAGGTGCGCAGCGTCGACCACTTCCGGCCCGTCTGCCCCCAGAAGCTGCCCGACGTCGGCAACGAGACGGAGGCCCTGCGGCGCATGCCCAGGGCGCGCCTCGACCACCTCAAGAGCTTTCTGCCCTTCCTGAGGAACCACAGCGAGGACTGCCTCTATCTCAACATCTACGTGCCCAGCAAAGGTAAGAGGCCTTTTGGACATTCGTTGCTTTGAAGCGTTTGGGAAGTACATGGGGATGTTGGGACCCTGCTGGTGGGATGACGTCAAGTGACGGCATGGGGATGGAGCCTCACAAAGTGGCAACATGGGAGATGGGGCCTCGGGCCTTTGGGACACTTGGTCGTCTCTGTGCTTTGAAGCGTTTAGAAGGTGTCTGCTTCTGTCAGATGTTAGGACATTGGTGGTAGGTAACAAAGTGGCAACATGGGAGATGGGGCCTCGGGCCTTTGAGACACTTGGTCGTCTCTGTGCTTTGAAGCGTTTAGAAGGTGTCTGCTTCTGTCACATGTTAGGACATTGATGGTAAGTAACAACATTGGGGATAGGGCCTCGTGAAGTAGCTCGTAGGGAATGGGGACTCTTGAAGAAACAAGATGGGGGATGTGAACTCATGAAGTTGCATCACAGGAGATAGGGCCTCGAGCCTTTGGACATTTGGTATCTGCTTCTGTTAGATGTTAGGACATTGGCTGTGGGATGCCATGAAGTAACAACATATGGGATAGGGCCTCGTGACTAACAGCATACGGAATGGGGCCTCGTGAAGTAACAGCATAGGCGATGGCGACTCGTGAAGTAACAGCATAGGCGATGGGGACTCTTGAAGTAGCAACACAGGAGATTTGAAGCGTATAGAAAGTGTCTGCTTCTGTCAGATGTTATGACATTGGTGATGGGTTGTAATGAAGTATGAACATAGGGGATAGGGCCTCGTGAAGTGACAGCATGGGGGATGGGGCTTCGTGAAGTAACAGCATGGGGGATAGGGCTTCGAGAAGTAACAGCATAGGGATAGGGGCTCGTGAAGTAACAGCCTAAGGGATAGGGTCTCGAGAAATAACAACATAGGGGATAGGGCCTCTGAGACCATGTGCTTTTAAACTGTTTTTGGCAGCAGTGTGTGAGTCTTGATGGCTCTTCAGGAGTTCTTAATTTAAAGTGGGCTACCCCATGGCAAAAACAATGGTCGATTTTTAAACGAACAACTACTTGCACGCCTGCTTTTGACTTCTGGCAGACGTTGGGACAGTGGTGGGTTGTCGTGAAGTAAAACATTAGGGCTTCGAAGGTCATGTGTTTTTTTAACAGTTTTGGTCACAGAAGCAAGGGCGCCAATAACGTTAGGGATCGACTAAGCAAAACATTTGATTTTGCTGGTTTTACATTTCCAGTTCATAAGGGGGTCTACCCCATGGGAAAATCAATGGCCAATGTTCAAATGAACCCCCAAGAGAAGCGACAAAGTTGGCACTGTTTTTTGTTGTTCCAGATCACAGAATTTATGAATTTTTAAATGTTCCTTGAATTTGTTGAATTTAACGAAAGGGACGCTAGGCGGCGCTGTAGGTGATAGAAAACTACAGGGTCTCTATAGAATACGAAATTTTGACTTGGC
Source organism: Kryphioiulus occultus (assembly GCA_034687865.1). Taxonomy (NCBI): domain Eukaryota; kingdom Metazoa; phylum Arthropoda; class Diplopoda; order Julida; family Julidae; genus Kryphioiulus; species Kryphioiulus occultus. Next base: position 9,144 of record JAQGAF010000215.1, read on the forward strand.
GCCCGGCCTTTCCTGGTCATAAATTAGTTTATTCCCTGGGGGTCCACTTCTGTCTGACTAAAATACATGTAAGTAAAGGCGCGTTTACGCTAGAACAAAACATTGTAATACATGTACCCTGGAGTTGTTGTACATGTATAACGTGATATGTCACGTCCACTCGATTACGTGGATCATCAATACCAGGAGATATTAAATGACATATTTTTACTTATCATTTTCAAACAAGTTGTATAACTTTACTATACATGTATGACTCGTTTTGGTGTATTGTGTAAATGCACCTGAAAGGACAAATGGTGAATTGCCCCTTCGTCATCAGTGAAACGCGTTCCTGATGACAGTACCTGTAGGTGGAAATTCAGATTAGAATAGACATATGCCTAGAAGTTGCGCAGAATACCTCCTAGATGGCGCTGAGATTTTCGCAAGGGCTTGTTCGCAGCATGCAAAGCGATGACGCAGTGACTTGGTCGCTAATCTGAGCGGTGGCGCCCCCTGCCGCCGCAATTGGCGATTGCCAGTTGTGACTGTGCCCTGCATGCCATAAGCCGAATTTCCCACGCTCGAAAAGCCATTCGTTTATTTTTATTTCGGTTTTTACTTTTTTAATGGAAAGGAAACGAATAAAATAGATTGAACGAGCTTTTCGTCTTAGCTGCGCAACCTCCCTCAGATGAAGGCGATGAAAACACCGGCTTCGCCTTTTACAGTAATATCCCGGTAAAAGCTGCAGTTTTCTAAGGAGATTCGCCATCGAGCTTCTTGGGAGAGATTAAGCAATTTCTTCTTTCAAGAGCTTATCCGATTCCACGAATATCTGCCTTTACAATTCAAAGCTTAGTATGGCGCCTAATATGCTGATTCGCCACTAAACTCCAAGACGAACTTTAATGGCTCAAAGCATTCCCAGTTCCATTCAACTCGGTCTGATTTTACTTTCCACATGTAGGTCAAGGGTCACAGATATGCAGTAGACATTTAAAGTATGGGAACACTAAAATTGTTGTACACTGGTAAATTACAAGGAGTACTGGTATAGTTGTAAACGTTCCAGTATTATATTAAGTATGTTACATAGTTTCTATAACAATTGTAAAAAAGATTGCAAAATTAAGGACTTTTTTTTAAGAAAAAAATCGACTTCTTCACTGCAAAAAAATAAGTGAACAGTATAGTAAACCTACAGTACAATGGAGAAGAAGTTTAATGACCCCTCTAGCCCTAATTTCCTAGAACTGTCTTTCTTCATGGCGCAACACGTTCACGGACACTATGTTCTGGCAATCATTTTGTAGTTTTTTTTTTAATTCATTGAAATTTATTAGCATTAACAGCACGAAGTTCACGAAGAGTTTGTGAGTGTTGAGGTGCATAACGTTCATTAGAAGTTTGAAAACTTGTTGTTAGTTATGTTCTATACCATTCGATACATAATTACAGTTAGTTAATTTAATATAAAAAATAGGCTACTGCACATAATTAGAGAAGGTTAATTTGATACATTTGTACATTGTAGTGAAAAAGTCGATTTTGTTTTAAGTGTAAGTCCTTTCTTTAATTGTGCAAATGTTTTCACTGTTGTTATAGAAACTATATGTAATGCACTTAATCTTATACAGGAACGTTTACAGTTAGACTCCTATGAACATCAATTTTCAGTGTTCACATATGTTGTGCCTACTGTACTGTAGCTCAAAGCATTCTGTTGTTCCACTAGGTCTGGTTTTACTTTCCAAGCGCAGGTCAAGGGTCACCTATCTTTGAGATTTTCCGGCAGCAAGGTGGATGCATGAACAGCACGGTTATGATGGATTTAAGGAAATGTGTATTCCTTAAATATTTTTGTTTTTTCGGATTGAAGGCTTTTTATCCATGTTTATCTAGCATGCTGGAACGCTTCAGGTTAATCACAACTGGCTAATAAAAAACAGGTATTTTCGCGTTTTTTCAAATGACATGCTGCGGAATGTTTGTTTTCGCTCACAGCTTTTTATCGGAAAAAAGTTGGGAAAAAATTGCCCAAACAAGGTTCGAAAATCCGGTTTTTCCTTTTCTGTAGTAATGGCATATAAAAACGGTGCCTTTCATATGCTCCGAGCCAAGGTACTGCATTCAAAGAACTGTCTTTTCAAAACTTTCTATCTACTGTATAGTTGAATAGTCATCATTAAATAAACGCTGTCCGTTTAGACAGGCAATCGCGCAGGCTTCCACCGTGTTTACCTCCTTTTCAGGGCACTGTTCACGATGCAGTGAAAGTAAACAGACCCGAAATGAGAAAAGCTTCCAGCAAACAGCTATGCGCAATTTAACGGAATATCTCGATGTTGTTTAGTAATTTGTTATTTATTCATGAGATTAGAATATTTCGATGTTGACGGTTTTTTTCCATTCCCGATCTTCCGTTTTTCTTTCGTTAATTAGGATCAACGTAGTTTTTCAGTTCCAAAATCACTGGAAAAAGTTTTTTTTTTGGTTAACGCAAATGACAAACATTGTAGGCAGGAGGATAGAATCTTAAATCAGCCTGACGTACAGCATATAAAATTGTCCATATTCAATGCAAAATTTTTCGTAGATGAAAATCTTGGCTGGCTTTTGAAGTACCGCTCCGTTGTGTATTTGCTGTAGGCCAAAACGCTGCTGCTGAATATGGCATACATTAACGGCGTGCTGGAAGTTAATTAAGCTTGCATAAATCTCTAGTTTACCGACAAGACGTTATTTGAAAGATTTTTTTCCCGGTTTTCATTTTTTTAAGAGAAAACTTTTAACGCAAATACTGTCTGACTGTGCACGCACTTCGGAAAATAGTACTGAGAGTACTGAGGAAATGTTAATTTTCATTTCATCCCGACTTTGGTGTGTCAAATTAATGAACAAAAAACATTGGCATTCATAAACTTATTTGCAATGTCTCTGCAATCCAACTACATATAGCAGCCTACAGTATGTACCTCGTTATTGTATTGCGGAATTTAACTCATGAAAAAACGAGCAATTACTTTTGTTTGATCAAAATTATTTAATTTTCTTGGCATCTGTTTAGTCATCCAACTACATTCCTTTTGATTTCTTTTTTCTGGAAAAGAATTCTCGCCTGATGCACGATTTTGCCAGTTTGATATATGGAGATCCTAAGGCTTTCAGAACGTGGTATCTTAAATAAAAAATGCGATGAGGTTTTGGTTTGTCACCTGCAGATTTCTGTGAATTCTGATGGAGGATTTTACTTTTAATGTCATTTACTACCGCAGATGAAATGTCTGCTCGAGAATCATTCATTGGTTAACAGCTTGTTTGAATTAAGGATTTTGGGATGACCGCAGTGCGTTAACCTTGGAAATTTGGACAATTTTGTTTTGACTGCATTTTGTTTACCATTGGCATTAAGTCTTGGGCGCAGTCTACCGGAAATTATAACCTTAAGTCCTGACAGGGTCAAGATTGCTTTGTTATCATCCAAAACTAAGCCTTAGCGGATTCCACCTCTCCTTTAAAACTTGCTTGTTTAACGTCTGAGCTTAATTAAGGAAACATAGGTTGAGCCATTTCGTAAGCTACGCTATGTCAACCAAAATTAACTTTTTATACTCAGTCTCTTCGTGGAAATAGCATACAGCCTTGAACACATTGTGCAATATGAATGTTTTGAGTAAAAACAGAAAAAGCTTGTAGATGTTTGATACATTTTATGTCTATATCCAGTATGAGTTTTGAAACGCACCATCAAATATTTTCCACTTTTTTATTTGCTATATCTAAAAGGATGGTTGATTTTTCATTTTTAATGATTTAGTATGGATCGAAACCTTTCAAATGGCTCATGACTGAAATGTCCCCACGAGCCTATGGGTCAGGGCACATTTGCTGCGTGGAATTAGGGCCAAACATGGCATTGCAATGATCATTAAATTTCATTGGCATTTTCTTTCTTGCTGCAAGTAGAGGCCAGTAAACCTATATTTTGAAAAAAAAATTGTCGAGCTATATGCATTGTGATGGGTAAAATATAGAATTGCCGGTATTTTATGAGTTGATATATATTATGCTAAGCTTATACGTGTATATCCTATTTCTAAGAAGCCTGAAAAACAGCTACATGTTTTCTGACATTTAGCTCTACCATTTATCATTGACTCAGTGCACCAAAGCAGAAAATATGAAGCTGACTCCCAAGAAAGATAAGCATTTCTAGATGCAGTGCAATATTAATTTGAATTTTTTTCTTTCTATTGAAAAATGACGAGGTTTTTTCATTCCCACGCAATCCCCTTCATTATCTCTGTACGAAAAAATACGTTTGTTTCCGTCAACGTACCGACGCGCCCCCTACCATTTGTCATTGTTCCCCTGTATTAAAATTGTATTGCCCAATTTATGGAAAAAAATGTATGATGTATCTGCTTCGCTAGAGTGCGTTATTTTTCTTGCCAGAAAAATTGATAAGGCGAAATTGAAAAATCTATTGGAATGTTTTCGGTAATGTCTGAGGCTCTGAACAGTAATCGAAAGCTTTAACTGGAGGCCAATAACCCTATAAACATGATGCGGCATTGATATCAATGTCAGTGATCTGATCGATCTGTTTTAATTAGGAAGCCTCATAAAAGCAAAGAGTTTAAAGAATCTCGGAGTTAGGTAAGGTCTACATTGATATTTGATACGATAAAACGATGTTTGCACGTGTATTAGAGTGTAACTTTTTCGTCTATCGATCCAGAACATGTGCTCAGAAAATTAACCTTTTCACGTATTTCCTGTTTGTACTCTCATAAGAAAATGTAATCGAGATAAGGAGTCTGAACATGTATGAAGCTGCTAAGCCAAGTGACACATTTCCTTTAAAGTCATCGGTAAAGAAAACCGCCAATATGACAGATTTTTGTCCATTCTTCCACAAAAACAAGATAACAAAGAGGTTATGGACACAAACTAGATAACAATGGAAGTTTATGGACAAAAGCAAGATTGCGATGGCAGTTGTTGCTTATTAAAACTTAGTCGTCCGGCAATTGATGGCGTTTGCTTTTACTGACATGTGTGAAATAAAACCAACTTTTTGTCATAATCGTCATGGACAATCTACATTGAGTTGATTTGTTCATCAATTAAAATAACGAGAAAATCAGACAACTTAGTTCTTTGGATTGAGACCTTGGCGTCAGTTTAAAGTTAATTTATTTTTATAATCAGTAGCTTCTTCCCATAATGACTTTAGGAAAGTAATTATCTCCCATCTTAAATCTTTGTGGGCAAAATTTAACAAACGATCATATATCACAGTCATAGATCACCTTATTTTGAACTCAAGAAGGGCTGGAGAAGCATTACACTGATTATGTGCATAGTTTATGAAACGGCGCCATCGCCACGAGAGGGGGTGGTAAAAAAGGAAGTGTGGTTGAGTAGGGAGCTTCATCTTCACCATCAGAGTAGTGTCTGCAAGTGACGTTCTTCAATTTGGGAAGATATTGGATTCTTTAGTTTTGCCACATATAGAGAAAAGAAGCCTGATATCCGAATTGAATGCTGAGTCGAGATCAGTAAATCGACGATATAGTTCTTCTGCTAGCAAAATTCACACTTCAACGGTTGTAAATAGTGAAATACGCCATACATTCACCTTTACTTCATTCTATTCTTGTCGTAATTATGCTAATTTGTGTTGAACACATGTAGGCATCCATGTATATAGTTTTAATTGGTCGCGTTTTTGGTCTTATATGCACATAACTTAAGCATATTTCTCAATAACTTAAATCTCTTCGTCCCAAGTGATTTATGTTTTTTTGAGAAATACGTTCTGATTAAGTTATTTTTGAAAAGCAAGTGCTGAGCATTTAAGACCAAAAACACCCATACATGTCTTTAACACAAATTAGCATAAATAGGAAAAGAATGAAGTTTAGATGGTGTACTGGCGTATTTCATTACCTACAACATTTAAAGTATGAATGTTCCCCACCAGAAAAACTTCGTCGGTTTGATGATCTAGACCCAACATTCCCTTGAAAGACCATTTGAATTGAATCTGCTATCAAAGTTGTTTTTTTGAATAATTTTTAGTGAGTGTAGCATGCCGTGCTATTTCGAATCGAATGGGGCATTATGTTTGAATTTGTCAATCATCAATTAAACGATCGATGGTAGTTTTATAACTCACTTACAAATGATACAATGATGGGTTCTAAATATGGGACCGCCAAATCTCTCCATTGATTCTGTGGGTTAATTGACAGAATAGAAATAAAATTAGATATAATTTGTGATGGGGATGATCTGCACTGAATTAGATTTTAATAATGCTAAATAGATGCTAATTTGGACTGTGCTGCCCCCTGAAAGTTATCTATGTTTGAAATCGAACTTCCGTGTACTTAAGGATTGCCACTATCCAGGGACACATTGGTCCGAAGATACAGTGTAGGTTTTACACTAATGTTATTTAGACGGAAATATACCGAAATCTGATGATATTGGGCTACTAATTACTGGCTGTATGATTGCACACACGTGCATTGTCTAATGTCCTCGTTATTTAGTTTCTACGTTAGTCGTCGAATTGGACAGGCCTAATTGCGAAGCGAGCACCCGCGGGACAATTTGGGTCTAATAAATTTAGTAACGGACATAAAAATGTAATGGAAATTCCAGGAAGAATGCCTACTCCAGTTCGTATATCCATATTGAATAATTCATTTCCAAAAGTAAGGAAGTGGGAACCCCGTCTCCATACATTCGAAAGTTTGCTTTGAAATTGCGCCATAAAAGTTGAACCGAGACGAACCCTTTTCAAATTGTGCACACGTTCTGGCTGCTAGTTGTTAGTTAAGAGAATAAATTGGGGAGGTTGGACATTATTACTCTTTCTGTTCGAGCTGGACAATAATATGTAAATGGATGTTGGCTCGCTTGCCACCAGCTATAGACGTGGCGATCAATACATTCAAGTCGCTCGAATTCACCCACTCTCTACGAATTCCTACAATGCATATTGGAACGATGGAGGGTAGAGATGTTTCCATCCTCTCTGCACATTTTAACATTTGCAGTTAACACGAATGTCGTGGGGCGATTGTGGCAATTTGCCAACCACATGCCAGGACTGGCTTCTCGTGTGGAAAATATCCCCCTACAAGATTTGTGTTTAGTGTACCACGTCCGAAATAGCATCCCAAAATCTGGTCAATTATCTTCCTCCTACTGTACCTCTTACAAGAAATTTGCTTGTTGTTACTTGTCCAGCAGACTCATGGAACGTTAAAATGTTGGAAAACTCGTAGGGGATTGTTGGGTTTAATGGTAAAACAAAAACTACTTTTTGCATTTATCAATTAACCTCTAGGTTTGGAAACAACATTAAAAATGTGAAATGCACATTCATTGTTATTTATGGTATCACTTTGTACCGTTATGAGTTAAAAAGGGAATTACATCAACCAACTAGTTGTAAAGGATGAAAACTGTTTTCTGCAAGATATGAGAGAATGTGTGCTTGTGTTACACGTTCAACAATGGTAAACAGTTTGGCTACACTACGATATCTGCCATCTTGCTACCATGCTGCATATTGGATTTTGTGAGAAAGTGGGCTTCTCCTAACTGCTCGAATGCTGGTAGTGATTGCCTTAGGTTTGGGCTGGCAAAGCAACAGGGATCCTTCCAGGCCGGGAAAACCTGAACAGCATGAAATTGTCAGAGAAATTGGAAAGGTAGGAAAAAGTCAGAAAATGGATTTACTTCGAAAAAATTAGGGAAATTCAACAAATTAATAACACGTTTTAAATAGCTAGAGTAGCTATAGATTAAACCAAAAATCAAGAGATAAGTAATTCTGTGGAAGAAACTAATAATGAAATTGTGAATTTTTAAAAAAAAAACATCTACATTTTCTGATTTTCTTACGAAAATGCGTATTTTATCTCCAGTTTGAATACTATAATAAGCTGTAAATGTAGCATTCCTTACCTTGCTAGTCACATTTAAGCATTTTCATTGTTCAGGGAAACTTCTTTTAAAACCTGGAAAAGTCAGGGAAGTTGAAAATATCCTATCTGGGGAAACCCTGCATGAAGAATTAATTTTTAGTTTAGTCCCGGTTACACAAAAAAATTTCTGACAGCTAGGACAGGAGTCATTCTTGTATACTTGACAAGAAAGATAAGGGTTGAAATAGTAGGGAATGTACATGTATACCGTAGTGGTGTATCAGACAATTGTTCGCAGACTCGCTAGACAAGTATTTAACAATCAGTTAACGAACGCCACAAATGCCGTAATTCAGACATCTTTGCTGCTCTTACCGTCTATTAGAACTTCTTTTTCAATCGTCTAATTTTAACAAACAAAGGCAGCAAGCGTCTAATTTTAACAAAGAAGAAAGGCTGCAAGCAATATACATGTATACATGTGTATGTACATGTAGCTGCTGTTGTCATTATTCTTGAAAATTTCAACCGTACATACTTTTTGAATGCCTGCAACTGCGAGTTAGTTGCTTTCAATTTCATTAGTATGCGGGTTTTACTGTTTGAAAAAAATGGCGAATCTCGTTGAAAAATCGAACGTTTCCTTCCCTTCGCTGTCACTTGTTGTTCGTGTTCAAATAGTGGACCTGTCAGCGCAAGTCCAATGCATTTAATTTCCAACTGATATCTGGCATGCCTGCATACATTACCAGCATGTTAATTGCCAATGGTTGAAATCTGTTTCAACTGTTTCCATGCAACAGCCACGAATAAATGTCGCAAAAAAAACCGTTAAATCAACTCGCAATCTTCCTCTTGCATTTCTGCTCTGTTTGTTTTGCGCTTTTCATCACTTTGATTCTACCTAAACCAGGCTGGGTCGTGTGCTTGAAAGCAGCCCAAGATGGCTGCCCTCAAGAATCCAGCAATGTCAGCTTCTGTCAGTTTACCAGAAGATTTAATTTCGCCCGCCAGCGATTGCTGCTGCCGAAATTGGCAGCTGTTTCGTGGTTTCGCTGTTTATACCCATGATTGGACAGCAGCTAGTTGGCTGTTGTTGCAGATTAGCTTTTTCCAGAGTTGTATACCAAGACGGGTCAACGCGCAGCATAGCAAAGCACCGACTTGGCTTCTTGCTGCTTGCAATGGCTTTGAAATAACTTCCATGCTGATGGATTTTTGCTGCGGGCAATTGCTGGTCATTAAGGAGGAGAAATCTTCGCTTCCGTTAGCTCGTCATGGAGGAAGCTCTGGTCTGCAATTTAATTTAGAAATGGTTTCGCAATAGTGAAATATTAAGACGTGCTCATCCTAGCTAAAACCAACTTGGGACCCTATCAGATTCCAGATATCAGGTTGGACGCTCCAATTACTGAGAGACTCTGACCTAGCGGCTCGGCCATCGACCACATTAATTACTGTATATTTCGGCCTTATAGGCCACTGCAACTTTCGTTTGATTCATCTTTTTCATCAGATGTTTTAATGGATTCAGTAGATGATCCCTCGTGGTTTTAACCTTATATGCTATATCCACTTTCTCCAAGGGGCTTGAAGTGCCCTAGAGCAACTACACCACGATCTAGGCTGTGTGAGGTCATCTGTTAGGTCCATTGTCTACTTTGGGATGCTGTTATGGGTATAGGAATAGTTTGATATGCTGGTTTGGGTATGGGAATTGCTTTGGGTATTGTTTGTCTACGTGAGGTATCTGTTGTACCTATTACCCTTTTTGGTTATTATCTGGTATGCTGATATGAGTATGGGAAATGCTTGGTATTGTTTGGTTTGTGAGGTCATTGGTTATGCCCATTATCTTGTTTGGGAATTGTTTGGTATGCTGATATGGGTATGGAAATTGTTTGGTATGCTGATCTTGGTATTACTGGGAATTGCTTGGTATTGTTTGATTTGTCAGGTCATCTGTTATGCCCATTATCTAGTTTTAGAATTGTTTGGTGTGCTATTATGGATATGGGAATGATTTGGTGTGATGGTATGGGTATGGGAATTGTTTGGTGTGATGGTATGGGTATGGGATTTCTTTGGCGTGCTCTTTTGGATATGGGAATTGTTTGGTGTGGCCGTATGGGTATGAGAATTGTTTAGTATACTGGCATGAGTATGGGAATTGTTAGGTATGTGATGTCATCTGTTATTCCATTGACTTATTTGGGAAATGTTTGGTATGTGAGGTCATCTGTTATGCCTATTGCTTTCTTTGGTATTGTTTGGTATATGTGAAGTCATCTGTTATGCCTATTACTTTCTTTGGGAATTGTATGGTATTATTTGGTATGTGAGGTCTATGCCTATTGTCTTCTTTGGAAATTGTTTGGTATGCTGGATAGGTCTGAAAATGACGCCTTATGATTTATTGAGATATCGTATACAGCTTTATAATTAGGCAAATGTGAAGTCGCATGTCCAAAAGCTATATTTGTACTAATTGGTTTTATGAAAATGATGCCCTTAGCAGAATTTCTAAAACCGATTACCGCCTTGTTTTATACACATGACTTCACGTTACCAACTGATTAAACTCGATTGTAAAGCAATGCATTTTCATTAATTAAGCTTAGCAATGATCAATCTATCACACGATGCCGATGTTGGTGATATCATCTGCTGATAAATTAAAAAGATTAGGTTTTGCTTCAATCTTTCGTGTTATGGGTTAATAGCTAAACTTTGCCGTGTCGTCTGTAGTGACTTGTTGTTCAGATGTTGTAGTCAACAAATTCAAACATACTTTCTGCGCTTGTTGATTCCGAACTTTTTACTTATAAAAACCAAGGCTTCAGCCGGCGATGTAATGCTAATGTTGGAATGGCCTAAGCATCCCATTGTTTCGTGGCGAAAGTTTTTTATTGGTTGGTTTATACGGGCTAGTCGTTAACGCTGGAGCCACTAAGTAACCCATAAGTCACCAAATATTCAGTGTGCATTTACTGCTGGTCATAAAACCTCTGGCGCCATTTAGATTTTCGCCAGCATTGCATTGCAGTCGATAAGCTGTACTTCCGGTTTGGAGGGAAAAAATGGGGAACTCGCATTCAGGTTTTTACTGAAATTTCAGAATCCATGAATTGGGATGAAATGTTGCATCCCGGAAGTCGCATGTTGAAAATGTTATATTTATTAACGTATATTAATCTGATGATGAAGTACCTCCTTTCTGAATTCGCTCTAACTCATGCATTAATGTATCATTAAAAATGAATTTCTTTCCACACGGTTAACTTCGGAATAACTACTGTCATTTAATGCACTTCTCGTCTCCAATAGAACATTCTATCCAAAAATTGCAAAATGCATCGATGCAGTGCTTCCTTATTGATATCCACCCCTTTATCATTTAGAGCTATTAAGCTCATGCTATAGCTGTGCTTGTCCATTATTAAGCTTCATTATTTTCATGTTTTGTCTATAGATTCACATTATGCTTGTTCGTTAGATCTGTGTTCTGTGTTTTAAAATTTAATACAATGAACTAACATGGTTTTCATTAAAACGTATAGTAGGCCAGTGTGGCAAACAATTCCTAAATGTCCTAAAAAGTACTAAAACGCCATGTACATTTTGATACCATTTTTGTTCTTATAATATTGTATTGTCACATAATGATGAATAAATATTGAAATTCTGCATTATAAAATTTAACTGTTTGAAAAAATCCTAAAATAATTCCTAATTTGTCTCCATAAGTCCTACAATATACCCTACGTTTTCTCCAATAATGCCCTAACGTCCTACATTTCAAAACTTGGAATTTGTTTGCCAGCCTGATAGACGTAGCCTATGTATTAATGCGTTCCTATCAAACAAGTTATGAGGTTCAAAACGTCCACTAGAGGACAGAGTGAAATTTAGCACTTAACCTGATACGTTCTATATATAGTTGATCACATTCATAATATTTTACCGCCAGTATTCTCCAGTTTGGTGCGACCTTTCTTGTCATCTGTCAAGAGCGTTGGGAATTGATCGAAGTGAACTGTTTGTACGTATTGATCGCACTTGAAACGAAAACGTCTAACTATTGTTTGACAGTTACCTTGGGATATGCCTTCGCACAATAGCATTTTCCGTTTGGTCAGTTGCTATCTATTGAACCTCCGACTGCACATGTAGCCAAGGTGGAATCCAATATCATCATTTGATTATTTATTCCTACTGATACGTAGACGCCAAACGAGAAAAACCGCAAAAAAGGAAATGTTTTTTAGCTGACTTTGCTACGTGTTCCTATAGATCTGCACACAATCCTCATGAATAAAGTATGCAACTGCCCGGTCTTTGTCACACCGGCGCTGCATCTACTTACGGCTGACATGCATACTAGAAGGTCCTTGAGTGAGTTGTGGGCAAGAGAATAGACAAAGCAAATTGACTTTCTCCTATCCACTCATACTGTTCACATAATTCGAAAGTTATCGAAATATGCCAATATTAACTTTGCAAATACGCTCATGTTGTATATCAAGTCTGCAAATGCGTTGGCAAAAATCATCATGATCATTTTGAATACATGTGCATCAAGTAAACATACATGTACATGTGCATGAAAATACTTCCTGTATATTTGGTTCATTACATTTATTTAAAAAAATATAAAATTCCAGTTGTTCTTATTCCAAACGGACAATGTATCGTATATCGATGGCCTAGTGACAATTAATACCACGTATTAACAAAATTGTAATTTTTCAGGAGGGAGTAAGCTAATATTTCATGTTTAACATTTCGAATGCAACTAAAATTTGTTGATACACGCAATTACGCACAATTAAGAATGAAATATGTGTAATGTGTAATTACAGTGTCACCACAAGGTTTAACCAAACAAGACTAAGATTTCAAGATCTATTTTTATTGAAAAACGCAAAATTGGCTCTGATGTCACCATCTATTATACTAAGACACGCAGTAGAAAACCCTCAACAGAATGGTATGAAAATTGAACTTCGTTTAAAAATAATGATACAAAAGAACAGGCTTTCACCATCTTCCCTCAACATGTTTGCTTTGTTCGTTAATCTATACTAAATCCCAAGTAGGTCCTATAATTTTAATGCAGAAGATTTGCAAAAAAGGTCCACAATTTCTAGTTGTCACTCTGAATCCAGTGCTACCTTTTTCTATGCAATCACTGCAAACACGAGGTATCACATCCATCCCTGTAGCTTTAATTGTGACCACAGGTTAACACGCTTTTTCAAACAACTTCTTTTCAAATAATATTATTTCATCCTCTGGCTAATGCTTTCCCGACATTTACACTGTAGGTTTCTGGGTTGCACATTGGTCAACAGAGCCAAGAAGCTGTATAAGATCCTCCTCGCAATGTTACTGGCTTCTGTAACCAAGTTTGTATTGTTTGTCTACAGATGGTCATTGGCCTCGAGTCTGTTTACATTTGTCTGTATAAACGAATGAATGGCTTACAACGTGGGGTAAGATGAAATCCTGCTTTAGGCACCCTTGCATACGTTCACAAAATCAACAACTGTAAGCACTGAAAATGTTAACGTTTGTCTTGCCTTTATATCCTAATATTCTGAAGGCATTGTTCTGTTATTGCGGGTAGTATATGTGCACAGTACACAAAAGTGCACAATGCGGAATTTTGGTTTTATGCAGAAATGGTGTTGTATATTTCTTCATGATGTAGTGCACAGAGTACATGTATATAATTCATACATGCTTGCAATATTAAGCATTGCTTTATTGGTCAGTCTTAATCTGACCATTGTCTGGGTTGAGATGACCAGTTGAAAGGAAGAAAAGTTGAAATGTTTCCCCAAACGGTCTTGATAACCAGCCTGGGTCCTAGGATTGTGAGATTACAGTGATAACTAACAAGTTGCCTTTGGTCAGTGCTAGAATTACTTGTCTACAGTTCTGCAGCTGTTCTCTCGTCGCACTCTAAATTATCCCCTGATGCAAATAAAGGGCAACATTGCTGTATCCATACCTTGAGATGTGGTTGCTTGGTTTTATTTAAGGTTTTGTTATTTCCCTCTGGTGGCAACCTCAAAGGTTTTGGAAGTTTACTTTTAACCACCACAGAGGCGTTATGGGCAGTTAAATGATGTGTGGCATTGCAATTAAAATCAATGGGTGCCCTTTATCAAGACAGTGAAAATCTACCATAGATGTTAATTGCTTTTGATGACCAATATACACCCCAAGAATGTGATGTTTTCGAATATGGGACGATTGTGGCAGTGCTGTGTTCAAAGTTAAGAATGTCATTACGAATACATATCTTGGAATTGTGGGTATACATGTACAAAATGCAACGAAGGGGAATGTCATTCCTGCCCAGGTTTCAACAAGTCTAGTATGAAAGGAGTTTCAACTTATAAAACACGACGAAAACAATTAGGGAAAATAAGTGGACTGGAAATTCGGACACGGAATGCGTGGCCATATTTGTATCATCATCATCATCATGTATTATGGTCAGATTGTCCAAAATTGTTCTTATGAAAATTTTTCTAATGATGATCATATTACTGCAATGCAGTGGGTGTGGCTCGTTACTTAATATACATGTAAATGAGGCACGACAGATTTTAATCAATTTATAATTTAAAGCGGTGATGAACCCGTATCTGCAAAATGACATAATCATTGGAAGCATTACCGAGTTGACTAATTGCTTTTTCCGAGAATAGGAGAAATGTGAAGCATTTTATAATGCATTAGCAACTCATTAGCGCAAAACGTACACTATAAATTCTAACTGTAATAATAACGTAGCATTAATCAACAGCGTCTACATTTCAAACAGGTTGGGCTTTTAATGAGATGTTATTTTCTATGATAGTCCTTGCATTCATTAATTTATTATGCAGGTATCGAAATGATTTTATTTATTAATTCTTCTGTTTTGTGTAAAAATTATACACATTTTTCAAAAGCTTGTCACTTTCATTCGACTACTGTAAGGCATGTGTAACCAGTATTTAAATCAACCTGTCATAACTGCAAATTATTAACTAAGGCTTATACATGTATCTTGCCCTGTTTCTTTTCCCATGCGGTGATAACTTTGGATGCATTTATTCTGCTCTAGGTGTAAAGAATATTTGTCAGCTGGTAGTTACGATAGTTTATTTGAAATATTGGTGAATATTTAAAGCATAAAAACAGTGTGAAAATGTATGTTATTATAAACAGATCCTCCATTATTTTGACTGATTCCCGATTTATAGAAACTTTATCGTTGTTTTTTAATTTTCCATGAACACTGTTCAGGCAGACTTAAAAAAATGTAATATGGCAATAAGAATAACATGTTATTAATACGATTACTACATGCAGATTAACATTTTGAAGATACCAGTTAGCTATTAGTGTACAGTGAATGACATGTATTCGTTAGATGTCAAGCTCATGTACATATTTTTTCAATAAAATATGAATTCAATGAAAGGGAAGCCAAATTGAAGAAAAGTTGAAACGTATCAGCTTTGTAACTTCACTTAATTCTAACGTCGAATATTATAATGAAAAAATTAGGCCTTTAATCGATGAGTTTGGCAATTGTGAAATGATTAACACGTGGCACCATTGTACGAGTGCCGGCAGTTTCGGAAATTCAATTAGAAATCACTCTTAAGTGACAGGTTATTGTAGAGGAGACACAAAGCATAGTTTTCCAGAAATGAAATGAGATATTTGTAAAAGCACGTAATTGTCAAAAAAGAAAGGAAATGTTTTCCAGTAGATTAAGAAACATGGAAATATACTTAGCCCGTTTGAGAAAGACAGCTTGCAAAAATCTCTTTTTTCCCATTGAAAGTGCTGGCATGGTCCCCTTATGCAGTTGGCATGACAGCCTATAATTAATTTCCTCACTCAAAGAAAAATAATCGGAAAACCATAATCTTGCATATATGACTATAAATTCGAGAATTAACTACGCAGGGAACCCTCCATTGTAAAGAACCCTAGTACAGCATCTCTATATTTCTTAGTTCCCAAATCTAAACTCGAAAAAACATCAACAGAAGGACATTTTCCCCCCAAAAAAAGAAAAAGAGAATTGAAATGAACTGCTGAGAGAAAAAAAATGCAGGTACTAAAGAGATTTACTAAATCTGGAAATTTTCGCCTCCATCACCAAATTTCCCTGTAAATGATATTTTAAATGAACATCCACAGGGCTATTGTAAAGTATTACCCATGCATACTTATTTGGATAACATGACAGATAGGAGGACATATTTAAATGTCCCATAGCATTTGAGATATACCTAATTAAACTGTATATGGTATAAAAACGCAGCAGGAAGGCACGCATTTAGCGTTTTTGATATTGCAATACTGTATAGCCATCTTCCACAGAACCTGTTTATTGAGTTCATTGTGTAATTTATGTTCGTTCATAGTTTAGAACTGCTTTATTAGAAAATTTTTTGTTTCGAATTTGTTATGAATCGAAAGTGGAACGAGCATTTCGATCAGTATCAGCTTTTCAATTAATATGAAGAAAACCATTCTAGATTCGTTATCAACCTGTCCACTTTTTAAATGAAATAACAACAAATTAAGAATTCAAATTAACAATTCAAGTTAACAATATCTTTTGGAATTCTCTTCCAAAAGATTGCAGTAAGGTTCGAGACATTCATTTCAACATTGATGTTGGGGCCACCCTACTGCGACAACATTTGGTTGAACTGATTTTAAAGTGAAACGAGCATTTCAGTCAGCTTTATATTCAATTAAGCTTAAGAACGTTATTTTGGTTTCCTTATCAACCCATTTACCTTAATGAAAAAACAACAAATTGCATAATTCTCTTCTGCCTATACTGTAATCTTGTTCTGAAATGTATTCCCCGTTGCAATTTACATTAATACACTCATTAATGTGAATTGGCGAATACATCTCTGAACATAATTTCCTGGACATTTCTTCCACAACCTTAACATCTTAAGTCGTACAGTATTACTTATAACGGAGATACAGTTTATTTCATGATTTGAAGAAAAATACTCCCTGGCAACATCGCAAAACGACCTCAGACAAATTGAAACAACCCTGAATATACGGTAAATACACAGAAAAATAAATACGTCTTTTGATCAAATATTGGCAGAAAACATCAATAATAAAAAACTGGTATCGCAGTTAAGTGCACGGATAGCTTCATACACAGCGTATTTTGAACGACCTGGATGCCTGTATATTCTTGAGCAAATAAGAAAACGATTCGAGATCTAATTACCTCCAATATTTGCATAATCTACTAGTCTTGCTTCTCAACGCAGGTACCAGTTTTTTCTCCCTATACTTCCCGGCAAGCTCGTGCTGTACATGTATAACTTAGAATCTAAATTCGGGACAGTTTGTGGCCAATATTGCCGGTGCTAATTTAGCTTTATGTCCGTCCCAAAGAGCCCCAGTTATTCCATTTTAGAGCATGAATAAATTTGTGCTGCGGTCTCCAAATTGCCCCTGTAATTTTCGGCATATCTAAACTCGAAATGTTCAGGGTGGAAGCTGCTGTTTTACGCCATGATAGGCGAGCCAAGTGGCATTCTAAGTTTTAAAACGGCCATAAGTATGCCGCATCTACGACATCCTAACGTTCCCAGGGTACACTCTCACCATTTACGACCCTGCGAAGAAACAATTATTCTGTCAGACATTGGCAAGGCAAACCCTGCGATATGTCGACCCTTTGACGCTGAACATGTAAATATGTCTTCCTTCGCATTTAGTTAGCCCCTTGATGCTTGTTATAAAATATATTGAATGCTGTTTTCGCCGAAAGGCTTCGTTTGCTACGACGTAGAAATGGCACGAACACCAAACGTCATATCTCGCTCCAAAGTGACAATGGGCCCTACTTATTCATACGGGTAGCATTGCGTGCGGGGGAGGTCGAGCCCAGACTTTCAATGCAAAAATTGAATATATAAATGGTGCTATAGACGGCGCAGAAAAGGAAATTGAAGAAATTTATTGGCGAATGGAGAAAGCCCAGTCAGGTTTTATGCGCCGCCTCTGAGCCCGTCCTTGCTTCCGCATAGGCCGCGAATCATTCAATTATTTGAATTGGACCTTTTTGATCAGCAAGTTCTTAAACATCTCCCTGGAATATGACGCGCAACATTATAGAGCCCAAGCCAGCGTTTCCGTGGCTCCTACTTGTGTCTGCAAGATGGTAGACTGGAAGATGGGCCCTGATAAACTCTAAAGAAGTTGAAAAACTCATCTGCTGCACTGGGGAACGTTTAAGTATAACGTCATCACGAATCGGGATTTTTGACTTTTTCCCACTCATGATAGTCAACCTCAGCCCTCATCATCGGTCGAAATATTGTTTTAGTGATATGTGTGGATATACAGTATATACATGTATGTACTTGTAAAATATTGCACGTTGTGCAATGCTTTAAATGTTCACAGCATATTTGTTTCAAATCTACTTGACCAGTATACATCAATGGCACTTGTGTTATGCTGTCACAATTTTCCAAATGAACGTTTAAGTAATACATGGGGTATAAACCGAATACATTTACCTAATGGCAAAATTAGCATTAATTTTTCATATGAATTGTTAAAACTTAAAATTGCTTGATATACATTATGCCAGCCCGTCACTATGAAATAGTTGGCTTGTCATACTGGCTTGTAAGCCGGCAGTGATTGCCTATCGTTTGGGCATCTAAGCTAACCTAACCGAAACTAAAGTAAAAAGGAAATGTATTCATTTACACAGCTAACCTAACCGAAACTGAACTAAAAAGGTAATTTATTCATTTAGCTGCCCAAACGATAGCCAATCACTGTCAGCTAACAAGCCAACTTTCTAATAGTGACGGGGCAGGCATAATGTAAAACAACCAACTTTTAATTTAAAAAAAGTGAATGCTAAAAGTAAATTATAAAAAAGCGCCATAGGGATAAGTTGACCCAATACTGATAGTAAATTTTAACCCAGATTTTTATAAACTCAGTAGGCTTACATGTATTTGGTTCACACCCACCCCTATCATCATCGTTTGGTCAACTCTCATCATAAAGATAATGACATAATATTATGAGCGTAGAACGTTCCCAGGCTTCTTCCAATTCATCATTAACATAGAATAAAAAATATTTTTGTGACTTGCATGTTCCGTCACCAATATTTCTTCATCTTCAGATGACTTCAGATGTCCCCATCGTGACACAATGTTGAAATGTGAAATTTACGAATTTGGCGATTTTACTCATTTCATTGCTCACAATTTTGTTGCCACAGTCCAATTTGATGATACACTCTCGAGTAACAATGGTTTTCTTGTTCAAATACAGTTATAGACTCGGATAAAAAGAAACCATTTTATTTTGTAAGCCCAAAATATGGTAAAACACCAGATGAGTCCTTTCGAGAGTAAGCTGGGATTTAATTGACGTAAGTTGTTTTTTTGTAAATTCTTCACTCAGTAAAACAGAATATGGATGCCAGATAGATAGACACAGGGCCTTAAATGGTAATTTGTCCGCTCGTGCGTGGTAAAGGATACCACCGCACTTCAGCATTGATTCACCAAGAATTTGTCATCCTCCGAAATTGTTATCCCTGCGGTGAAGAATGTGCTAAAATAAAAAGTGAGTTATTATTGCGATGATGAATGTGCCAAAAAGTGAGGGTAGGGAGCAAATGGTGTGATTAAAGAAAACATTGGGGTTATCATGAAATCGGAATAACACGCATGTAAATCATTGCCAATGATATCATTCGAGACTTTCTTCTTGCAATGGGATGCTTCTCCAACAGTCTTGCCTCCATGGCGCTGCCTCTGCATTCTCAATTGGTTTATGAAGTCGTAGATTGTCGTAAATGCCTGCGCCGATTTCTCCGAAAAACTCATAAGGTCGCAATTGCTGGCAAGTATTCTTGTTTGTTCTTTTTGTCGTGTTATTTGCTTTTATTTCCTACGCAGTTCCGGGCCAGGATTTCTGAAATCTTTATAGCATTAACCCTAGGGTTCAACGGACTTTTTGCCTATCTGTGCAGATAAAAGTCGGGCTCGCATTAAGCAATATTTAATTTGTCTCGTAAATTCGACGTTGTTATGGTAAGCAGCTTGGGCTTGCGGATGGTGAACTCTGATGCAGCGGTGGCTCGTAAATCTCGCCAGATTCGAGCATCTGGAGATTCGCAGCTAAGGCCAGATTGCCAGCGTTTCATTTGAGAATATGTCACGTGGGCGTGATTTGTGGCAGGGTCAGAGGCATATCAGCCCTGCGCTGCGATATCGCAATGTTATTTTGTGAAAGACGAAGGCCGTAAAATCAAAGCTGCAGTTTTGTCACCATGAGCGTCTGTCCATTCGTGCATGGCGCTGCTCGCATTATCTGGACCATCTTAGAAAGTGAAATCTGGCTAAGTTATGGCGCTAGCTGCTATGGTGTGGTCGAGTTTGCAAGACTGATTGCAAACTGATGATGCTACAGTAGTTTCAAATATGACAACTTGCAAATTGCAACTGGTTTGGTTGCAGACTGGTTGCACAACTAGATGCCATGGCAACCAGATTCCATGTGGTCGAGGGTGTTATTCGAAATCACGGTTTATTAGGCGGTTACCATCTTATTTTGTTGGTCACCAACCTCATTACTGAACAGGGTTTATAATATGTTGATTCAGCTGTCATTTTATGTTATTCTATGTGTATATTTAAAAATTGTATATTTTAATCACGCAGTCCCTCGGACCAGCGTTAGATAATAATTAGATTATGCATTGTTTAGAAAATGTCTAACTTGCAGTTTGACATATGTCATAACTGCCCTGAATTGTGCAAGTTGGAGTCTCGTACAGTAGTAGTACAGTACTGATTTCAGATCCAATTTGCTCGTTATACTCAAGACACACCGAACTAAAATATAGTTTTGGAAACTGGGCAATGGCTGCTTGTTTCCCGACTCAGTAATGGAAAACCAGATTATGTGTGCATATTTCTCATATGTAGGTGTCGCCCTCTACGTAACCACGGTTTTCAATTATTGCGGTTTTTCTTTGGAGTGCGTTAAGAATAACATCATAACACTCGCACAAAGGCCGTTATTAGAGACGTATACAACCCAATTGGACAACGACAAGGTCTGGAAAGTCTCTGAATTGAGATTTTATCAGCTTCTAGTTAACATCTGTTTGTATATTAATATTTCTATTATTGGGTCATCATTAAATACTAACTGGAATATTAATTCTAAGAGGCCATTGGACCTGCATCACAACTGCGAATCGCAACATCGCTGGGGGTCTAGTATTAATAATAAGAAATGAATAAGTGATTGCTCAAGGACAAATGCTGTTCTGATAACCCTACTTAAACGGTATCTTATGTTTCTTATATGCACATATTTCAAAAATACAAAATAGCATTTTGTCGTCACTGCCTGCAGAAATGCACAAATCATGAAAACCAACCAATTATTCAGACGATTCGTATGCTGTTCCATTTATGCTTTAAGTATTGTGGATGAACTGCAGCAGTAAGTTGCAGTGAGGTAACAAGATGAGAAAAACAAGTTTTCGTTTTTTATTAATTCCAAATGTAATCATAAGATGGAACCATGTACTTGTTTGCCTTCATAAAGCGAAGCTGTTACCTTCGGAATGATTTGAAGTGCATTTTGTCAACATTTACAAAGAGTGCCCTTATTATCCAAAAGGCGGGAAGAGTGAATTGATTTTCTTCAATCCTGGCGTAATTATCTCGTCGTTTGCACGTAATCACATATTGCTCCTTACTTTGGTATTAAACATGTTTCATCTTTAATGCTCATTCTTTTTGAAAACGTGTATCATGCCGTAATTAGGCCGCGCTAGATTATAGGTATGGAATTTTGTGCAGCTCAAATTGTGCGACAGGTCCCTGTTTTCTCAAATGTAGAGATGCGCAGCTGAAAACCCGATTAGTTACATCGATCGTGCTGACGAAACTGTCTTCTGTCATAAAGCCAGCAGGGCGAGTCATTAAAAAAGAATTCACCGTTGTCTTATCTCGGGGCTAAATTGTGCTTCTGGATGTAAAAAGTAACTCGGTTAGAAATTGAGCGTCGAAAACTTTGATTTGAAATTAGTCTATAAGCTGCTAGAGCGAGAAAAATGGACACTGTAATATCCTTTAAAAATTGCATGAATATAGTCGTTATGGCACTTCTAGCCAAAGATAAGGATAAGGTGATACTGCACAAACTAGTAATTGCTTTCTGCTTGGTAGTTGTGGTAAAGAAATTGCCTGTTAATAGGCAACATTTTGAATTTCTATTTCTGTCAGCATGCACATTCTTCTATTTTTGGAGTTCATTGGCTAATTCGTTCCTAACTATTCATTGGCTTACGTTTCTCGACCTGCCACACTAGCCTATTTTTATCTTGCACATAATGGGTTTCAGCGTGATTTTCGTTACAACTCTGTCAGTAATTATGGATTTAACAAATTCACAAAAATAATTTTACAACGTAGGATACTTTAATAAAACGAAACTACAAATTTTACACAACGAATAATGTTGTCAAAATTGTTGGTGTACTTCTGTATAGGTCCCTGCTTCAGCATCAACACTATCAGAAAGTGGGCTTCTCCTAACGACTCGTAGGCTGGCAGAGCTTGCCTAGTTGTTAGGGGCAGCTTAATCAGAAATTATATTGTAAATTTAGTTTAGGTTAGGTTACATGTACATGTAGGTTTTAAACAAAAAGCACAAAAAGGAAAACTTCCGAAAGCTACGAGAGGTGTCATTCTTGTAGACTTGACAAGTAGATTTGAAATATGTTACATTTAGAAGAAGCACTACAGCGAAATTTATTTAGATTTTCCAGAAATGGTTTTGCAACAATTTTTACAGAATGGATGTTTAAATTTATTTGCACTTTGTAAGGGAAATATTCCCCCTATTCTCATGTCTGTAAAGATACATGTACATGTAAGTACGGTATATGGGGGTGAGCAAAGCATATTATATGGAATTAATTTCTGAATAGACAACGAGCCAGTTAATTGACAAAAGTGGCTTGTGATAGCCGCATTCGTGGAATAGTTTTTATTACCACAACACTAAAAGGGGGTGCATCAGAAAGTCCCATAATTTGCAGTTCCTCCTTAAAAGGATTTATGGGAAGAGACGAAATCATAAAAAAGGTAAAATTATAATATTGAAGTGATACTCATCCACGTTTCCTATTCTGTGAAGGTTATGTGATGCATTTTAAATTGCGAGCTTGTGCAGGAAAAACTTACATTTTCTCCACGACTAATTTTTTAGAGTGCAACCTTGCTCGTCAGAACTCGTTTAGCGAAGGAAGAGCGATCAATGGGCCTGTGAATAAAAGCAAGTCGATTTTTAATTAAAATATTGTTTTCGGGAAACACAAAAAAATCGGTAATCAACTTGCAGCTATTATCAAATAAAGCCAAATGCCGTTTCTGCAAAGGAAATTACGATTCAGGCACTGAGTGCATTAAGTATAACCTCATTGGAAACAAAATGTCATTTAATATCTAGAATTATTTTTGCTTCAGCGCCAATGTTGTTTAGTCATAACGTTGAATTGGTTTAATTGCTAGAACATTGTGTTGAAAAAATGCTGGCAGAGCCTTTCAGGCGTATCTCTTTTGCGTTCGTTCGAATGGAAAATCCCCAATTAAACACGACTTAGCCGTTTATTGATTTCATTCAAAATTTTAAGTAAGTGAAGCTCGAAAGCAATATTGAACTTTTGCAGGGCATTACACGTTTGAAAAAAAAGAGGACAAATTGCGAAGGATGTTGGAAAAGAAGGCAGATCCAATTTACAGTTAACAAAACCAAAATCTTATCTAGGCAGTGCCAGTCAAGAGAACAAAAATGGCATTCTGCAACAAATTCGTAAACACCATTGCTTTGATCAGACAAATAATGGATATTAATTGTCTACTGTAACCGCCACCTTAAAAGTTTAATTAAGCATGCCATGGAATCTCTTTATGATCAGAACCATGCGGCTGTTCATACCATCTGGAATTGGTCTACATGTTCATTGTACATGGGCACAGCTGCTAGTTTTCCGTCGTGACATAGCTCATTGGCTAACTAAATTCCATCCTATTTTCTGGGATAGACTGGTGGAATATCTCTGTGGGGAGTAAAGCAAGCTGGGCTTTAACCATTAATCGCACATTGCGCTGTTATTGAATTTTCCCTGGCAGTCGAGCGTCTGACAAAATGCAATCCATGCTTTGCCAACCGAATTTGCTTTCTGTCGGATTGACTTTCATCTCTTCAATGCGATTTTCATTTTGGAGCTTCCAGGTCCAATAGGATGCGATCGTTGTTCTGCTGCTGAACATCCACTTTACCATGTCAGCTTGGCTAACGACAATTCGACACAGTCAGTTTGGCGCGTGGCCAATCAAAAGGGTTACAACACGGTTTATCAGAGCATTTTGATGTATATGCACATTGTACAGTGAAATAAGTAACAATAAGCCTAAGTATCTAGTCTATAAAATCATTTCAGATTTGTAGCGATGATATACCATGTGCTGGGTGGGTGGGAATTTGTATGCTCGATTTATTATGTGGGTATAACTTCATTTGGGTAGAAACTAACATCATTGCTAATTTTATTTCTAAAAGGTTGAGCTTTGAAAAGCCTTGAAAACGCCATTGCAATGTCTTATGCCTTCCAAAAAATGAAGCCAATGGAATGGATCCGAAATTGGCTTGGAGTTTTTGAAATGAATAATAAAACCTGTATGTTAAGACCAACGACTACCGCATGGTGCACCCAAATGATTTGCAAACCTTTATTAGCGACCAATTTGCTGTTTTCTCAAAGGGAAAGTGGACTTGTTCATGTACTGCACGCTGGACAAAATGATATTTATTTGGCGAAAATGGCGTTAAAAATATAGCCCACTTAGAATAGATAGTGACATATCGCCCACCCTGTATATGCTCATGTATAAACAAAGCTTCCAGGGAATGGGGTTCATCACTCCTGGTACATGCAGAGAATGTGCATTGTGAGTATTATAATAGTTACATTATGGTCCAAACCTTGTGAATGGCAGTTATACCGTATACAGGGGTTGTACAAAATAACAGAAACGCTAAATGATTGAGGATACACTTATTTGTCTATGGTGGTTGTACGGGTTCGAAGAGCCCAAAAGTGAATTTTAACTTCTTCACTGACAAGCGCAATGACCATCTGAAGGATCTGGTTGGTAATCCAAATCCTAGCTCCATTATGGGTAAAGGGGAAAAGGTTAGCTTCTCCTGGGAAAGTAGTGCAAAGCAGTATATTCAGTTGCTCGTAAGCTATCAGTGATTGCCTGGCGGTTGGGCAGCTACTATAGACAAATAATTTTTTGGTTTGTTTAGGATAAACACAAACACACACTCGCACACAAAACAAGAAGAAAGCAAACAAGGATAAGGACAGGTGTCATTCTCAGTATATTTGACAAGTATGGGGAGGAATATTCAAATAATTTCGTGCAATTATTCAGGTAATTATTATTGTTCAGTCAATTATTCAGACACATTATTTCCGCAATGCAGTATATTCAGTTCTTCTGAAGACTGTTCCAAACTAATATTTTGTGTACCCCCTTCATCTTGCTTTCTAACTTGAAGAGGTTCACTGTATTCTGCTCTGCTGATACCAAATTAACGTTTGGAGAGACACTCGTTCAGCGACGCAGTTCATTTCTGCTTATTTGAATCGAGGCTTTCAGCGATATTATTTCATTCGAGTTTTCTAACAAAAGACCTTTCTCCGAATGCAGCTTATTTGGTAAGGATCGGGCATTGCCCTTTGTTTTCCTCTCGATTGCAGGAGATGCGCTTAAAGTGGCTCTGTAAATACGGACTAATGCGTTTCGTTTCTCCCAGTTTTCCATATGAACTTCTTCAAGAAACTAAAATGGATGCAAATGAATAGGCGCATATGCGCCCAACCATAGCCACGGTGAAATGACGGAATTAAAAATGTATTTCTGCGCGTTTAAGCTGCTTTTGGTGTCTTGACAGATCAACAGCCTAGCAGTAACTTACAAGAAAAGCATCTTATAAAAGCAGCCAGAGGTAATCGTTGCAGAAGAGCAAGCATTCTTAGCGATTTGCTATGCCAAGGGCGTTTGCTCCGCATTAGGCTGTTGGAATATGTCAGAGTGCAAAACTAGCGCTTTTTATTCTTACATGCAGGTGATGACTTACTACTTATCACATTTTATACTCGCCTATTTCTGATTGTAAATCTCGGCTCGCAAGCTGTAGGTTTTCTGGTTGTTGGAATTGAGTTTGGCGGTGGTAAAGTAATGCTCGTGCGCCAGTTTCCATTTAATTAGGCTTACTCTAGCAGACTTAGCAATCAACCATCCAATTACACAGTTAATGAAATTAAAGATTCATGAATGCAAAAAATGCTTATAATTAAACAGGAATTTTAAATAACGAAGGCCCAGCATGCTGGGAACGCAACTGGATGAGGCCATAAGGTGCCTGCCACCGTTTTAATTTTAATTTGCTGGTGGAAGACACTTCTTTATGCGGATAATTTAATTTCACATTTCTCTACATGCCCAATTTTCACGTTTTCTTAGTTGCGAAGTGGAGCGGAACCAATTAAGCACTTATTTAACACCGTCTCCGCAATCTGCGACAACATTTATCTTTAGCAATATTTTTCTGGGTATCTTTGACCAAATGACTTTGGATAAATTACGCAGTTTCTTTAACTTTCATTGGATGACATATCGTATAGTAGACGTTTCATCGGATGAAACAATTATTAATTCATTTCTTTGCTTGGTCATATACTGTAAATGAATCGACTCCACAAGTGATAATGGCCTCTTATTTGAATGCTGTCATTAGTTATCCAGGGTTCCCACTGACCAGTAAAACCTAGAGTTGTCAGGGAAACTTCAATTTTTTGTGAAATTTGTATCAGCTATTATGCCAGCCTTAAATTCCTATAACCTCAAACGAATTGAATTTGTTTATGATGCTGCTCAAAAGAGGGTGTATCTAGTCATTTCTGCGATAAAATGAGATTGCTGATTTGGGAAAGAGCATTTAAGATTTTGTTCTTTTGAAGCAATAAATATAATTTTAAGTAGGCCTAATTGATAAATGTTTCATGTTTTTCAATAAACCATTTTTTGGTAAAGTCAGGAAAATTGTTCCAAAAACCTGTAAAAGGCAGGGAAAATTCCACAAGTTCATCTATTTTGTTGTATATGGACGAAACAAGTAGTTTCCAACATACTGGAAGTCCACTCCACAAGTGACAAAATGCAACAATTGGCTCTGAATTTGAATGTTAACATTGGTTGTCAAGCTCACAACAATGAAAGTATGATCTCAGGCATTGAAACATTTTATTGGAATAAAAGATCTCATTCCCTTTAACTCTGGAAATAATTTGCTGGCAGAGGGCACCCGTCATCCGTGAAAAATATCTTTTCAAAAGTGGCCTATCTAGCGCCACTTATATTTAACCACAAACTGTCATAACGTGCGACCGGTGTGATATCACAATAATTTGTCGGAAATGAGGAAATGGCATTGTGCGTTATTGAACGATCGACAGCCGATTATCCAGTATATGTCCAAGCTTGGGTGACTGACCTGGGAGAATGCAATTAGGATAATTTGATTTTGCTCGAAAATAATTGAGTGAACCTACAGTATCTTCTACTCTGAACATTCGATGTTTAAATTTGATGAATCCAAACAGAATGTCTTTCACTAATGTGTCTCACTAGTAATCTACCGTATATACATGTACAGTATACGGAACCAAGCACACCAAATTGCGAGTATTTATCAAGGTGACTATAAAAACCTGGAAGACGTGAAAACCTCAGGAAATTTTATATTCAACTTAGAAAACCTGGAAAACTCAGGAAATTTTGAATGATAAATAGCACAAAAATGATTGGCCTGATAATCATTTCCACCATTCTCCTGAAATTCAGCATTTGTTATATTGTTTTTCTAAAATGTTTGCCTGTGGCGCTCCTAAATTATTCTTGCTTTGGTGATTTCGTTTCAAAAAAATTAAAAATCCGTTACTCTGGTAATTTTATTTATTCAAGTTTCGTCTATGGAGCCAATTTCTGTCAATAGTAATATTTCTAAAAAATTTTATATGTTCTAAGAACTTCATTAATTGTAATCTAGTTGTTATAAAAATTCTTCATAGATTTATTTCATTATTACACCAAAAATATGCCGGAAATCCATTATTTCTGGCAGGTTTTTAAAGAAATGATCGTAAAATGCCTCATGCTTTTCAACGAAATTTCGCCTAAAGCGTTTCCTCATTATTATTGCTAAATTTTAGTTTTAATTGAATTGTGGCCCATATTTAATCATTAAAATATATTTTTTGAACATGGGAAACTAAGAATATGACCCTGGAAAATCTGGAAAACGCGGTGAATTTATTTTTCAGAAATGTTTAATCGAAGTCCTAATTCCTAATGGCTAGTAGTTCCTAATAATTGCTAATAATTCCTAATAATTGCTAATAATTCCTAATATTTTCGTCCATGGAGTCAATTTCTGTCAATATTAATACTTGTAAAATTTTCTAAATGGTGTAAGAACTTCATTGAAGGTGATCTTGTTGTTATAAAATATTCCTGAAATCCATTATTCCTGACAGGTTCTCAAAGAAATGTTCGTAAATTCAACATGCCTGGCAATGTTGAGTAAAGACCTACCATTTGAGTTGTAGCTTTTCAAAGAAATTTCTCTTAAAGCGTTTACTCATTAGTATTATTACTATTTAAATATTGGCTTCAATTGAATTGTGGCCTAGATTTAATCATTAAAATATATTTTTTGATATGGCCTGGAAAACCTGGAAAACTCGGAGAATTTTGTTTTCAGAAATTGGCAGTTACTATGTTTACAATTTATGTCCTAATTCCTAATTGCGAGCCTTTCGACATTCGTATCAGACCTACAAATGGCGTCTTGACGCTTTCGAGAATTAAATATCAAATTATTACACTCGTCGGCTGGATGCCCTGGCAAATCGGTTTTAAAATCTCGAAAACCAGGCTCAGATTCACTCTGCTCTGCGAAAAATCTCATCCATATTTAATGAAAAAAATGTTCGCAATTGTCTGCACCTCATTTGCGATATGATGAAATAAATCCAGTCGAGGGGTTTATTTATGGTGGCGTCAATTTGCGAGGGTTGTGCGCTTGAACGCCATGGCAAGAATGTGCTCAGGTACGCTCTGGAGCCCTTACACCCCCACGCCTGCGTGAAAAAGAAGAGCTAAATAAAGTGCTTTCAATGCAATTTAGGGCTTTAAATGCAATATAGAAGTTGATGGGTTGTAAAACTACTCCTTGCAGCCTCCAGTTTGCTACGCAGCTTCCCCGTCCTTCGTTTTTAACGTTATTACGCATTCAAAGCTTTTGTTTTCATCGCCTGTCGTTATTCAACTTTATAGGACATTGAATTCGAAGCGGCCTACGTGATGCTCATCTCAATATCCGAACGCTGCACGCCGCATCGATTTTGAATTTCCTTCCCTTTAAATATTTACAGCATTTCGACGATGAAACAATTGACGAACTATTTGGTTCGATTGGGCTTCATTTGGGACGGGGTCGAGGGGTGACCTCTCGAAATGCCATCATGGGAGGTTGGGTCTGATGCCTATGCCGAGTTTTGTTTGTGTAATGTGAATACTGCAGATGCATGTGGTATTTGCTCGTAGAAACAGACGAAATTTGCAGAAAAACATAGGATGGCATTTTCAGCAGTTGAAATCTGAATGGTTTTCATAGCAAAGTTAGCCAGTCGGAAATCGAACCATTGGGTTTTAGGTTGTTCAGACATGCTTATAGATAAACCGGGTGAATATAGTCTTTATCTCCCCAAATAACATTTACACCGTTGTGCTGTAGATATGACAATTGTGTGTGCGCACATGTACACGTATACATGTATTCAAATTGGGACCATATGTCTATTTTGATTCCTTTAAGTACTTCCTGTCTGAAATCCTTGAAAACATGGTCAAAGGTCAAATGGGTTTGCACCATTGGATAGCGCACTCCTGTCTTCCTATACGTGTGAACACATAGAATTGTCATTTCTACAACGGTGTAAATGTTATCGAATATGATAGACTTTTATGTTCACGCGGTATAGTCCTTGCTCCAAATATGCGCATTTGGAGCAGCATTTGCGCATATCGCATTACCTTTAATAAGTTGGCATGAACTGTTCAGAAATTATCACTTTGGTAATATACACGGTTGAAAACCACTCAATTCTTAACTTCCCTTTCCCTGTAAATTATTAATTAATTTTACTTATGTCTCTGTTGCTTAAAATTTGTTCAGAATTACGTAGTAAAAATATCATTTCCTCATTAAGGACAAGCATGTATTTGTGCTTCAACCTAATTTACTGATTCAAGAATGATAAATGTATGTGCATAAGGATTTTACCAACCTGTGTTCATACTAAATGTTGAAATTACGATTTAGCGATTTGTTGGGTTTCTCCTAACGGCTCGTAGGCTGGCAGTGATTGCCTGGCAGTGATTGCCTGGCGGTTTGGGACAGATTAGGCAGCCATTATTGTTGGGTTTAGGTTTCATGAACGATAATACATTAAAGGTACCTTCAGAATGGCAAAACATGTTTAAAAACGTGATTTGTAACGTCTATTTTCTTAGTTTTAGAACATCCCCATGAGCTCAAGTTGCATAGCAACTTCATTGTTGCCAATCAGTGTAACTGTCCTTGATCTGATCCTTTCAAGTACAATAGGAAAAATATTCGCTGTTCTTCAACTTATTTAATCTTTCTTGAACCGCAAGCGTCGCCATAGTTATATTATTTTTTGAATTCGATTTAATTTTTTAATTATCAAATACGATCTAAGTCATTAAAATGCTCAATTATAATCCGATTTGTTTAGCGTAATCTGCAATCTGAAGCTCAAGGATGCTGAGGGAGACATTGAAAGGAAAAGATAATCGCTAAGGCATGGTTGTCAATGTTTTTTAGATGCTGAAAAAAAATTTAAGCTAGCAAATTTTGGGCTTATAAGTAAAAATTACACCTTATGCTGTTGATGGCTATCGATATTTTTCCTGCTTGCATCGTTAACGCATGTTTTATTATAACGAGTCTCTGGAACAATGGGTGTGCATTTTTGCTCGTGTGATGTGATTTTAATTACTTTGTTTTTTGTCTCCTTCATTAATTACTTAATAATCGCGCTGTTGAGTTTGGTTTGAAAACCAAGCTCGTGCATGCAGCGATTTCTTGTTTTATTTTATCTCAATTTGGCCTGGCGGCTTATAAGAAAATGATTTGTGGCGTCTATAATGGGGCCGTTATTTAAACTTTTTTCTAGAACACGTACTTTGCATAAAACCTAGCCATCATTTTTCTAATTTTTGAGGCAGGCGTCTCCATTTGCCAGCGTCTGCATCATGTTGCTTTTGTAGAACGACAGACTAGCCATTTTGTG
This sequence comes from Kryphioiulus occultus, assembly GCA_034687865.1. Taxonomy (NCBI): domain Eukaryota; kingdom Metazoa; phylum Arthropoda; class Diplopoda; order Julida; family Julidae; genus Kryphioiulus; species Kryphioiulus occultus. The sequence continues at coordinate 40,650 of JAQGAF010000215.1, forward strand.
ATAAATTGCTAGCAGCCTTGTTGGATTTTCGGATATTATTAAAATTAAAACGCGGCACTCTAGAATTTCCGAAAAATCTAATAAAACATCTTATTTAATTATAACCCCACCTAGTTCTGCATATTAGCTTTGCTTTCCCGAGCATATTATTAATTTATGCTCTAGCCTTAGATAGAGGATGGCCCTCGCTATTTCCGCACAAACTTCCAGTTAAATCAATAACTTCATCTGTTATATACGAGGGGAGAATAAACTTATTTTTCTTCCTGCATTTTCTGCTATGTCGAAGATTTAGCAGCAGCCGTCATTGTTTTAATACCCTGGTGCATTTGTACGTGCATTATAATTGCAAATTCTGTACGTGCTAAAGGCAATAGTGCAATATGCAGGCCACGTACATGCAGATAGGATGGGCCTGCACTGCATGCTGCACTTTTATCTAGAATATCGTTGACTCCTAAATGTTTCAGCGCATGCTAATGGTCATTATTTTGTTTATCAATCTATATGATGTGAGGGGAGGTTGGTTTAAAAATGGTGGTTGCATCTGCGCTGCATTAATTGATTACTGCTATCAAAATTGTTGGGCATATTTGATCTGTTATTTGTGATGGAACCTCTAGTGTTGACTTACTGGGCTTCGTAATGTGTTGATTGCACGATGACACATTTATCATCCATTATGCATATGCTCAGTCACGCCTTCCTAAACAGTCCTGACCTATTCGGATATTTATTTCTCTGTCGTGCTTTCATTACTTTATCTACGGTATTTTGTTTTAAGTAAAATTCATGAGAGTCAGCATTGGCAAGTTGTAAAATGCAATTGTGGTTGTTGACAGTCTACCATTAGGAATACCACTGAGGTGACCATATCCAAATATTAGATATCCATAGATTAAAGAACAAATATTGTATGCCAATTTATGGACAACATTTTGGTTAAACCTGTGTTCTGAATCGCGTAAGTCATATTTGTGCACATATGGATCAAAGTTACAAATCTCACAAACAAACAAACAAATATTTGCGCAAAAACTACAGTGTGTATATGAGCGTGATAAACAACTGTAAAAGTAGCTAATCGCAATTTTAGTATTTAAAATAAGCACTGGTTGGTTCAAAATCTTCATGCACGCACATTGGAAGTCATTATTTTCACAATATGCAATTCTGGTATGGCATTATGAGCACAAATTGTCCTTCAGAAGGAAACGAAATATATGTAATTCTGAACAAGTTTAAGAAATGATCATAGCACAAGTTGTGCATTATAAGCCATCGATATGTGGTAATGGTGTATTTTATATTTTAAAAGCACCCTTATGGGGGCCTTAACGCGCCTAGTTGATCATGACATGCTTGGACGATTTTAACATTAACACATTTTAAAAAAAGTGTAAAAATCATATAGGACCAATTTCCTATCAAACAAACAAGGTAACAATCAATTACTGATAAATTAGACAACATTAAATGAGACAACATTAGTTATGCTGTTGCGTGCATGTAATGTCTCGTGATAACTAGTAGATTGATCATCCACTACTAGAAATGCAGGTTAATTGCCTTCATGAAATTCCTGAAATAAAAGCAAGATCTGTGCTGTTTGTGATGTTCCCGCTAGTTAAAATGAAATCAGGAGAACAGCCAAACCGCGTATGGGTTACAAAGTAGTGTTGTGTCGAAACCGTAAGTCATTTACACCATACGTGGTGAGGCATTTTCGTAATTAGCTTATGTGGGCTATATGCGCGTTCAACATTAGCCAGCTGGTCTCGGCCACAAACCTCATTTAATATCAACTGAGGGATGTTTCATTAAGGAAATGTTAATCATCAAGTGGCATGCACCAGCAAAACGAGCGCAGCCTAATAGCGAATGACACTCGCTGAAACAAAAGGCACATTCCTTAATGCACTTAAACTCAAGTGCTTTCTTCGAGCAGCATGCATACTTGTTTATTCATTTACTGCTTAACACGTGCTGATCCTCTTACCCTAAAGCGTGGATGTGGAAATTTGCTAGAACTGAATTTGGCATTCGAGCGTTGGTTTGCTTCTTGATTTACAACGGCTAAATCGATGACTTGGAAAACAATTTTTTTTGCAAACCTATAATTTGGTTTGCAAAAGGGACTAACAATAACATTTTAATTTCTGTTGGTCTCCCACTTCCAGTGGTTGTAAACATGCTAGACATTTTTTGCCATGCAGATTATCTGCTTTGATGGATTTATATTCATTTAAAGTGTCTTTATTTAAAGCGTTATTGCTGCTTAAACAATGTTTAATTTCATGCTGTCTACTGGATTTGGTATTATAAATTCCATGACTGATCCATGAATTTTGTAAGACTTCAAACTATTTTCAATGCGTATTGGAATGTGGGACCGTTCAAGTTTTGTCTCCACTAAATAGTGAATTTCAGAAACATTCTCTGCAACAGAGATGACATGATTATTGGTCGAAAAAAAAAACATCGCAGGCAAACTTTGTGCAAAACTGGATGACAAATTATGAATTTTACCCAAATTCGTATTTTGTGAATCAATCAAAGGCAAAAATCCCATGACCCTGATATCAATTTCATGACTTTTCCGTGTCGTCTGTGGCTTTAATACTCTATTTTTGCAAATAATGCACGCTTACCAAAACGGGATCTTCCAGGTGATCAAATGTCGTGACATTTTCTAGGACTTTACAAATATTAAAGTTTAATGGGCCAAATATTATACATTAAACAATCGTAGATGAATCCCGTCAATCACTTTCGGTATAGCCTCTGCTCCAAAATGCACATAATATTTATATTCCAACTCTACTTAACTAGTTAACAAGAATGACACCTGTGCTAGCTTCTGAAATTTGTTATTTCCATATATATTTGTGTGTTTAACTTAACCTAAGCTAACCTTTAGCAATGCAATTTCCGATTTTGCTGTCCCAAACCGCCAGGCAATCCCGGCCAGCCTACAAGCCTTTAGGAGAAGCCAACTTTCTCGTAATGTCAATGTTGAAGCAGAGACCATACCAAAGATCACCCGGTTATTTGATAATTTGAGATACGAATATTTTCAGAATGTCCCTCAAAGCGACAAAAAGAATAAACGTGCACGATTTATTCATTGACGAAGAATATTTTGAAGCGGAAAGTTTTTTGTGGGATTAGAGAAATTCAAGAATTCAGATTTACTTGACATCTTTGTTATTGGTTTTGTGTGCTACTCTCCCCATACAGATAGACACGGAAGGAAAAGTAGATTTAAGCAGGTTTATGCAAAGGGCAGGTTCTGGAACGCATTTTCCTACCACACCGCATAAAATCTATAAAGAGGAAATGGTGGAAAACTAAAGAGATTCCCTTGCCAAGAGGGGAGGAGACCGAGTGATCTCCAGACATCGCACGCAACATGATGAGAAAATGTCTAAGACATTGTGAAGGTGGATTGCATCGTCAAGAGTAAGGAGAGAATTTGCAGCCAAGAATCTCAGTGCTGACATGGGTGCAATAAAGTACGAGGACAGTAGTAATGCTACTGCTTGCAACTACTCCTAACCCATCCATTTTACAGATCTTAAAAGGCATTTTAAAGGGTCATTTGTCGTATTTGGCATAAAGCAAGGGCAGGGTTCCCCCAGACCTGGAAAATCTGGAAAAGTCAGGAAAATTGAAACGGCCTGGAAAAGTCAGGGAAATTCACGAAATTACAAATACAAGTACAAAGCTATTTATTGGGTAACATAATATCAAGGAATGACAAACAATCCCGTGTAATTTGTAATGAAATTGCCAATTTCACAAAAAATACTACTACTTACCTAAATGTGTGTCTAAATTTGCAATTTCCGTCTGCAGGTTTGTTTTATTTCATGTAGATAGCATTGCTTACATTGGCATATGAACATATTTTTGCATTTTCAGTGGACATGGAGGTCAGAGAATTTTATTTCAAAACATGGAAAAACTCAGTGACGTTGAAAATTTCATTTTTTGGGAGAACCAGATTTCTGTCCATATGTTGCGCAGAAATCTGGTTCTCCCAAAAATGAAATTTTCAACTTCTCTCAACTTCTTGGACGAACCATGTCTCTCATATAAAGGCATAAAGCTAAGGTTACTACTACACACATCTTGATGACGTCACTGGGTATCAAACAGCAATGTTTTCACGAATTTTAAAATGAGGTGCTTTTTCTTAAAATTCGATTAGCTGCACAATTTGTTGCAACTGAATTAATGACAGCCTTGTATAGGCTTTGTCATTGACATTTCCATCGCAATTGTTAAACCTACCGTCTAACGTTTCATCTCCGGTTTTAATCAAAATCGACCAAAGCTAATTAAATTCAGTTTAGCAAAAAATCTTTTGTGCAGTTATTTTTCTTTTATCTCAAATCCCAAAGATAGTAATTGCGTGGTTGTCAATACACATACCTCTGGCGGTATTAACTCATGGCAAAACTCGTATATTTGTACTGAAATAGATGAATAACAACCAGCCATGGTGTAACGATAAATGAAGGAATACAGAATTTCATTCAGTTAGGATGATAGCATTTAATTTTTTGCGTATGTACGAATTTATCTAAAATTCTATGCTTTCGGCGTTCTAAATCTAATAACAAACAAAACGAGTACATGTATTAAAGTGCATTTTCTACTGATCAATAATAAGCGCAAGATTGTTTGTTCCTCTGTATTGACTCTTGTTCTATCTTACAATGCAATGCATCAAAAAATAGTCATACCAACTTCTAAATGTTGATATTGGTGAGCTTATACAGTTTTCTGCTGTACATAAATAAGGCAGACTGGGCTATAGCTGGATTTGAATGCGCTTCGGTTGATGTTGTTATCGTCAAAGTTTGGCCATAAAGCAGTAAATAATAAAAATGCAGTTTCCTCAAATTTCACTTTGGACATGTAGCAATAGGAGATTTGGATTGAGGGCATAAAGCAGCCCCTCAATAGGACAAAAATCGAAACTTCAAACACAATTTTTTGCACACTAATAAGAAATCATCGTTGATGAGAATTTTGTCTGCAAGTATCCAATGTTGCAGTCCTGCCATATCGTGTTTCTGGATTCTCTGTCTGTCCCTTAGGAACCTCTGAGGACAGTTCCAATTTATTCTACTTGACCTCCTTCGATCAGTACTTTGTAAATAAAATCTATCTAAAAATAGCGAAGTTCTCGCTTCGTTAGCACAATGTAGTGCTTCTATTGTGTTTCTCTTCTTTTTAACATGGGCTTTATGTCAATTTTTTCCCTCGTTGATGGCTGCCAGTATTAGATTTCAAACTTTGATTCCCAGCCCTGCTCCCAATTGAGGGTAGTTAAAAATGCAAGCCCACCAGCCCCATTTCAACATGGTTGAAAATTCATTCTGTTGCCATGGCAGTTCTGGTGATTCTTTCCGCAAACAAAGTGGCGCACTACATCAAAGAAATAAGCCATTACTGCGCCATAGGAAAATAATAAGAATTGAAACCTCTTTATCAAGGAGTTCAATTTTGAAAGCCTTTCCCAGATCACGCCTTGCCGTTACTTTCATTGTGCTATAAATATTTTTAGTGGTATATCATCTGCGTATAATATATTCACACATTCTCGATAATACTTTCTTGAAAGGATTATGCGGCTGCGATGCTGACATGTTGCGCATATATAGTGGCATGCTAGTTCTACAATAGTTCTAGCCATTCTTGCTGGAGTTAGAATCTAGGCCCAGCCATGCTTGGACTGTTCTGTGATTAACTCGCTTTTACGCCCCTGAAATGCAGTACTCAACAACAGCTAAGTGATGGCAAGAAGTATTAGCAGCACCTTGCAAGATGTCAGAGAAAGAACATTTTCTCAGGCAAAGATCGCTGCTGAAACACCTGCTCTCTTCTAGATGCAGGTTATGGAACAAGTTTGGAACCATATAGTGCTGATAAAATTGATTGATGTTTAGCTGATAGGCATATTCGCTTGCGCAGGTGTAACTATAACTAAGTCTTCAGACCTAATCTTGGAACCCAAATGGCTTCAAAAATAGATCCTGACGGAATCAACGCCAGTGTTTACTAAACTTTTTCTTCATTACCAAAAACCGCATATCTGAAAGTTTTTTTTTTACTCAATTCCTGTAAAACGGGGTTCCCCCAGACCTTGAAAACCTGGAATAGTCAAGGAAATTGAAATGGCTTGGAGAAGTCAAGAAAAATTAATTTATTTAGAAAAAGTCAGGGAAATTCACCAGTCAATAATACATTTTACGTAGATAATTATTGGTTAACACAAAAATCAAAAATGTGGAGAAATTCACGAAGAAATTATCAATTTTAAAAAAAAGTTAACCAAAGTTTACCGTTTCCATATGAAAATTTGTCTTCTATCTCCTGTTTATATAAAATTAAAAACATCGGCATATGTCATATTTTTGCATATTCAGTGGTCATGGTTATTCAGGGAAATTTGTTTTAAAACATGGAAACTAACGGAACGTCAGGGTGGTTGAAAGTGCTATTTCTGTGGAACCCTGTAAAATATTCATCAGTTTCAGCAAAAATTAGTTAATGGAATCATAAATACTTGTTAGACCGTTTTAGAATATTAGTACATAATGGCTGATCTAATTCTGCCTAATACATGTACACTGTACATACTTCAACACTTTTGTTTGTCAAATTTTAATGTGAAGTCGATTCATAGGCTTGTCATTGCTGGAAGAAAAACTTTTTACCCAATTTTGGGTAATTCATCAAGATTTGGGAAGCAAGGGTACTTTGCCATCAATACCATGCTCAAAATACATGTAGTTTTCAAAATTGATTTGGATGCAAATATACTTGTGGCTTTAAGCTTTGGAAGAATGACTCTATAGACAATTTTTACAACCTTGTATTTAACTTGATGTGAGCGTTGCATATCTTAATCAGTTTTGTCTGATACACTAAATCGTGACTAGATTTAATCATTGAACAGTGTTAAAATCACCGTTTACAAACCTTGTTTAATTCAAATGCACAAAAGCATTTACTGCGCAATCAGGCTGTCAGTTTTAATCTTCCATCCTGTTATCGATCTTCGGCTCCATAGCTAGGAGCGGTTAATAAATTTAGAAAATTGCATTCACATCCATTGCTTTATAATGTAAATGTCAATCTACTTCTTGAAACAACATGACAGTCGAACTAAATCGTTTCTGAAGGATTGGAAAGACATGCAAATGCGCAGCAAAATGTTAGGTGACCGATAGAAAGTTGCCCGAAGGATTTATAGGATGTGGAATTAAATTTGCTAATGAAAACTTGACGTCATGATCAAATCTTGAGCGCCTATAGTTGCAATTATCTTTAAGAATCTTTCGAATTCTCCAGACATCATTAAGCATAAGGCATCAAAAACCTGAGCACCATTAAAACGTTTTTTTTTCCAAACATCTACATCAGTTCTTTTCTAATTTCTGGATAATAAGGGTCCCCATTAAATCTTGGCAGTGCTAAACATCACGCACTGCATTCAATTTGGGGAATTATTGAAGATTGAACGCGAGTCTCGAGTTGCATTCTTGCTCGTTAGAATAAAAGGTCTGTTTTAATTTACAATTTGGAAATGATGCAGTTTGCTGGCGAATATTGGGTTTTGCTCCCTTCAAGAAGTTTCATTCGCAAAATGTAGAGAAGAAACAGAATGCTGCTAGGAATACAAGCAGCCGCTCGCTAATGATTGCTTAGAACCGATAGAGTTGCACATCAAAGGAACTTTAATTATCAAATGATTGATTTTTATGGAGAGAGGAAAACGTGTCCTTTATAATAAGCGAAATAGGTGGCGCCTGAAAACACGAATGCCTTATATTTCAGTTAAAATTGTCTGCTCTGAATTTTATGAAACCTTTTTGGCGACAATTATTTCTTTTGAATTGAGGTGCTGTAATTATGTTGCAGCTTGCGAACTTAGGAGCCAGCCTTTGGGTCTGAACGAATCTGATTCAGTCACGAATTCCTTCCATAGACGAACATAAATAATACATTCGTTTTGCAAATACGATAAAAGGGCAACAAGCATGGGAATATTTATTGCCAAGTTTTTTGGCAATAGCCATCCCTCCAGGAACAATGCTGTTTTGCCATTCGTACCATTTGAAAATGCGAAATTTGGCAAGAATTCAAAGCAATGCCAATCTCGCTAAGACACAGAAATAAACGAAATAGAAAATATCTCTGCAAAACATACATGTATATGCAATCTGGATATGAACATTGCCAAAGCAACTAATATCGTGAATATGCTTTTGTCGTGGTTTTCTTGTCTTCGTACTGTATGCATTCAAATTGAAGACGGAAATACTGTATACGTTCAGAAAGATCTCCAACATCAGTATATTGAGTCTTTTTACATGTGCAGGATGTATGCCATTTTCTGAATATTGTGAAGATTTGTAAGGCATTTGTAAGTGTTGCTGTTGATGATCAGTTGTCCCACTTCTCCCCCCCGATCGATTCGAGGCTAGCAGGAAATTTCAAGCTAATCTTTGGGGAAATTATAGTTTAATTTTCTGTCCACATTCCAAATTAAGCACTGTTTATTTGTATCTTCGGGCCTGGTGCTTTGTGCAATTAGCTGAAAAGCACCGAAATAATAGCTCGATGAATCGTTTAATTATTCCTCGTTGCAGGGTTTTTGTTTTCGAGCCTGAAAGTGCAAATAGGCCTAGCGATTTCGATTTTTCAACTCGAGACAAACGGGCGTGAAACGTATTATTTATTAGCGTGAAATTAACATACATTTGTTGAAATATAATTTCACCGTTTAGAGGACGAGTTCCATTTTCGTTTATTTGGGAATATAATTTATATGTCGTTTATCTTGGCCTGTAGGCAAGCGCGCATTCTGTTTCAACGTGCATATCGTGGATTAATGGTATTTGTAAAATATTGCGATGTATCAAATATATAATGCGACATGTGCACGAAATTGCTATTTCCTTTCTAAGCCTTAGACGAGCTAGCTCGTGTACCAGCATACAATCACGAATTCTTGCATCAGACTACAGTACTATGCACAATGTACAGTGTACATGCATATCCCATTAAACTTCTGTGTTTTTGTCCAATGAAATTGGGAACGGAAAGCTTTTTTACCTTATTTTAAACGTATGTTTTCTGCCTGGGGTAATAAAGTATTAATGCGAAATATTTTGGATGAGACACTGGCTTGGGCAACTGCAAGTATCCAATCATTTTCTCTTTAAGTCAGTGTAGGCCTATTTATTATACGTTTAAATTTACATGTACATGTAGTTTACAGGATCGATTTTAACCATTTTGCATATGATTAATACTGTATGTTGGAGGTACCCATCGAACATGGCCATGTATGGTCAGATTCATTCACGTAAATACTCCGATCGAAGAATTTCCATGGTGATGTGGACTTTCAGAGAAAAATATTCCTCATTAATTAAAGATTGAATAATTCACAAGTTGTTTTATGCATTGATGTAGAATTCAACTTGCCATGCGTGCTGGCAAAGTTTTCTACGTGCCAGAAATGGTGTAAAATTTAATTAATGCAATTTTTTTCTCTGCTCGAAGAATAATATTTTACCATTCTGGATCGTAATCTTATTAAAGAGTTGCTATGTCTATTTCTGTCGCGTTCGGCACTAATTTAAATATGCTCATTGCGCTAAAACTTGCACAGGAAGACAATTGCGCGCACGTGCTGTCTTTGACTAATTTTGCTAGTGTCAAATTTAATTAAAGTTGTCGTAGAGGTTATCTTCACTCTAGCGCATCGATTTAACAGAACGTTCATCATATACGCGTGTACAGCACATTCAGCATACACTGAAAATGAATAAATACACTGCATTTTAGTAATTGAAAAACTGTTTACAAATAAGGTATATTGATGTCCTGGCATGATGACATTGCGACGGAAATGTACTTGCGAATTTGTGGATGTGTTTATGGAAATTTGACTACATTGGGGATAATTTACATTGTACAGGGTGCTCATAAAATCGTTCCATCATTACAAAAATTAATTTAATAAAATGTTTGTTACAAGAAACAATTTTTGGAAAAAGGTAGAACTCCTAAAACTTGGCATGTATTTGGTTCACAGGCGGCTCTGTAGCCTCTAGAATCTAAATGTATTTTCTGGTGCAGTTTATTTTGACACCAAATCGCCAATCAATGTTAAATACAATTTCAAACGGTAAATTGAATTGAAAATAGATTTCCAGACTTTATAAAATCACCCTAATATTTTCGTGATCTGTACTCGCTTCAGAACTTGCGTTTAATACTGATTGGCGATTTGGTCATATGATGTCAGTGACCATCTTAACGTTTTTCATATACGTGTAAATGCCATTTTCGATTTTTTACAGCGCCACCTGCTGACACTCCCTATGTACCAAATATGCGATTTACAAAACTAGTTCTTCTACCTTTTCCCAAACTTTGTTCCTTGTAACTTTAATACTAGGACACATCTAACTAAAATCTCCTTTCACAACCTAGATAATGGCGAAAACCTCGCCAAAAATGTCCCAATCGGCAATGGAAAACGAAATTACCACTGAATTATCGCGTTGTTTTGGTGTGTCCTCAGAATCATTTTTTAAAAATTAAGTTGTGTAATGAGGGTAGGATTTTATGTTTTATGATGTACTGTATATTACGTACTGTGCGTTATCATGCTTGACAAATGGAAAATTCCAATGAAATGAACTCAAGTAAGCTATCCGAAAATTAGGATAATCGTCAGAAATGAGAATGGAACGTCAGTACTAGGCCCATTATACGATCAATATTACTGTCTGTATTTGTTGATACTGACAGTTTTGCTAGCCGTGTGAGGTCCGTATAACACCTAATTAATATTGCACAGGTTGGTGTGTATTCATGCTCTTGTGTTGCTATGTTTCCAATGTAGATGGCGCTGAATCAAAACCACATAAACTTAGTTGTTCGCAACCCCCTCCCTTATTTCCAACAGGCGTTGCTTATTAAACCCATTTGCTTCTTAGATAAATCAGCAGATTGTTTAATAAGGTCTGCACTCACCTCATGGTTTTTCGAGTACATCAAAGCGCGCCCGCCTAAATGACAGCAGCTATTGCAAAAGAGGCTTAATTATACTGCGAGCTAAAAATTAATATTTCTTTAATGTCAACATGATCCCAGCACGCATTCAGCATTTGCATCCCTCCAATAGCGCTGCGTACAAAACGCTGTTGATTATAGCGAGCTAGCGGTACACTGTATTTCCTTTTCCGTTCGGTTCATTCGGAGTCGTATTAATTTTTTTTCAGAAATCTTAATTAAGCTCATTTTGGCAAATGCGAATTTGCTACCTGTTTTTGCGCACGCTTGAAATGGCTGCGAATTTGAAGGCTTTTTTACGAAGCCACCCACGCTCGCGACTAATGAACACCAGATTAAAGCAGATTGAAAAATCGATAGTTTATTTGGAAGGCTGGCTAGCACTACTGCAGTGGCCCACAACCTCAATTCAACTGCTTTTATCTTTTCTGCTAGACTTACGGTAGGCTGGGCCAGGCCTGATGGCCAAGTTCCTCTAGTTCCTCCTGCTCCAGTTAGCACCCATTTGCCCTTTTAGACGAGCACCATTTAAGAAAGGAAAAACTTTTATTATGACTATTTTTCGAGAGGCTTTTTCGAGCGTGAATCTCATTATGGAAACCCGGCGATAAAATAAACCGTTCTGGCCCCACCAGACCCAAATAATTCGAATAAATCAGCGAAAATATGTAAGGAAACATTTTCTACCCTTTATAAATATTTAATTTTCGAAGAAATTTTCAGATTTCTTCAAGCTTCCTTCCGATCTGACTGTAGCTTTAGCTCGGAGCAGAGCAGGTCACGTGACTTCTAAGTATTAAAAAATCTTAAAAGTATTCAGGGAAAAGCTGTCTTTTGATTGCCCCATTCCCAAGGCGTCTTCGATGAAATGCAAAATGCTAGATGCAAAAAAAAAAATTCCCCAGGAATTCAATTTGGTTCGTCAATTCCTGAACCCTGTGTGAATTTCCTGCCTTCTACCCGCAACATCGACCAAAATCAAACTGGTGTTCGCATGCCCAATCTTCAGCAATCTTAAAAACAAAATTGCACAATGCATAAATGCCAATAATAAATTCGCTGCTGCAAAACACAATTGAAGCCACCAACATTCCAAGGCGTTCTCGAATAGCACCAAAGGTGATAAATGAAAGAACGAGAATTCTACTGGCTATATCTGGAAGCTGTTGTGAGAGCCAAATCAGCGCCTGTAAAATATTATTCGTCGTTTTTGCACATTTATTAATTTTGGTAAATGCCGTCCAAATTCATTTGCGAACAAGAATTTTACTGGTTACAGAGTGGCAAACAAGTCCTAAAATTCCTCAAAAAGTGCTCAAAAAATAGGCCTTCATGCCCTAAAAAGTCCCAAATATTAAAGTCATAAAACATCCTGTACATTATGTTGTCAGAGTACCTCTACTATATAAGTTAAATACGGACAGTCATTAGCTTGATAATCTGCAGTTTGACAACACCTTGGAACCTAAGCAGTTTGACACCTCTATCATGTTTTTGCAAATTCATTAATTTATTTTTACCTTCGAAATATTTGTATATTTTGGTAAATGCCTTCCTCTGTTCTTTCAATGTGGTATTGTACCAGGAAGATGAGTAAAGGTTGAAATAATCTTACTGTTTGAAAAAATCCTAAAACGATCCTTAAGTCCTAAAATAGTCCATAATTTTACTTCAAAAAGTTTTTAGGGTCCTAAATTTGAAAACTTAGAAATTGTTTGACACACTGAGGTTATATCTGGAATATGTTTCGAGAGCCAAATTGGGGCCTGTCAAATATTAACCCGTTTTACACATTTATTAGCTTATTTCTGCCTTCATTTGCATTGTAAATTCAACTAGCATGGCGTCTTTCTGATTACTCGTTGCTCTCGTGACAGCGTAAATGGCTTAAAAATCCGATTATTTTCTTTTACTGCTCTGACAGTATTCGTCAGCTTGTGTTCCAGTCGGTTTCTCGTGTATTGTCCAAGCCTGAGATTGCTGTCTGGCAATTTTATTTATCCCATAGAATTTTAGTGGCTGAGCGGATCTCATCAATGGCGGTCCTATATATTAGCAGTGACAAGTCATTTCACGGAGCGCTTGACTATCAAAATGGAGAAAATTCGCCTTATAAACGCCCCCTATATAAAAGCACTGCTGTTGGAGGAAATCAACAATGGCGTAATGAAATGGAAGTGCCTTGGCCCTGCGTGCTTTTGTCAGACTCCTATGCGTCTTCACAATGCCTGTGTTTGGAGAAGTCAACGCGACGAGCGAAACAAACAACAGTTATTTCCGAAAATCTTGTTTATTGTGATGCGATTTTTGCCAATGGAAAAAGCTAACCTTTCTACCGCCATTCGATTCAACACAAGTGATTCAATGGCGAAAAGTCACAGTTTCGATGAAAGCAATTAACAAGGCGGATGCGTTCAACCGATGCACTCTGTCTAACCTAATTCCAGCTGGAAACACTTTAGGAACTGCGTTGCAAAAGCGCTTCTTAATCTTGCTGCGCCTATGATAATATTTGCTAGTCATTGCAGTCAAGACTAGTGAATGACATGAACTTGCACCGTTATTGATGAAAAATACATCATTAGATCAGATCTCGATTCAGAAAGGACTTGTTGGGATTTGTTGCTTCTGGAAATTTGGAGTAAATTTACCAGTGATTTTTTCCATGCACAATATCTGTAATGACTATCTAATGAGAGGTCACGTATGAAGGAAAACTGATGCAGGCACATAACCAAAAAACATCACTTGTCTAGTTTCAAGATTTCTTTTAAGATATACAGTATTTATTGAGTGTAAACTATGGGTGTGCTTTGGAATTGTCCGTACTCTAGCATAAATACTGTTATTGTTTTCACAAGGAAACAGCAAAACACAGAATTCTTTTATAACATTTTTTGTCGTCTGTTGAATTTTGTGAATTCATTAAACGAATCAAATCAGGGAAATTCAACAAATCAACAACAGGTTTTGCAAAGCTAGTTATTATTTAATACAAAACTCAAGGGATGACAACAATTCTGTAAAAGAAATTAAGAAAACTAGTCTAAATTTGCTGTTCCCTGTTGAAAATTTGTGTTTTACTTCCTTTTTGTATTTAATAAGTCACAAATACAGCATTCATTACCTTGGCATGTCATATTTTTGCATTTTCAATGGCCAGGGTGATTAGGGTTGTCAGGGAAAAGTGGACTAGAAGGGGGGCTTCTCCTAACGGTTAGTATGCTGGCACTGATTGCCTGGTGGTAAGGGGCAGCTAAATTAGAACTTACATTGTTATGTTAGGTTGAACACAATAGAAACCACAAAAAAGGATAAATCAAGTAGTTATATAGGACGGTTGTCATTCTTGTATACTGGATTGTAAATATTTTGTGCGCATTGTGTCCCGGATTTTATCCTAATTATAACATTTTGAAGTTTTAGCACAAATTTAGCAATGAAAATAAACTTGCCTCTATAGAGCTTGTCATGGCAGCCAAACTACAATTGTAGAAATTTTAATCAAAATGCAATTATTACCACGGTGTGTGCAAATGAGACAGTTTGGACTGCATGGAAGCAAATTTCATATAGAAGGTGAATTTGCAGCTCCAATTTATACGTGTATATATTTTTTGACAGCGGAAATGCCATCGGCAATATCAATGAATGATACACAAATTCATTATCTAGAATAAAAGATTTTTGAAATCTATCGTACTTTCTGCTCTCTTTTGAAAACATGCCTTCAAAGTGCATTTCTTTCTGGCTACTCTTTGGGCGTTTAGGGCTTGTTTGATCGTATCGATTTGAACGTCAACTTAAATCAATTTGGTGGTACTCGTGTGCAAATTTAGAGCTACGTCGCTGCATTATTTTCGTAAAGGAATACACGTCTACATAATTGACTACGTTTTGTAATGATGTATAGTGCTGGGGTTGACCCACACGATCGTGCATAGAATTCATGTTGTGTGTACGAGGATCTATGGTTCACTTTTATGATAACTGTGTTACTGGGCCATGTTGGTGCTGGCTTAGTCTAAGTCATGGTCTAAAAGGCACTTCGAATTCAATAAGGCCCTAAAGGTCTTTAACTGTAATGGATTCCCCATAAACATCGCTGTTATTTTACTTTTTTCTGACCAGAATTGATATTTTGGTGGAATTGTTGTTCGATTTATTTAAAAATAAGAAATTCAAATTAAGAAAGAAAATAATTTTCAAGTTTTCGTCCGTTTTTTCTGGATCAATTAAAATTTGTTTTGACAGAATTCGCAAAAATAGCACTTTCCATTAACAAAATTCAATGTTTTGAACATTGGCAAGTGCACTGAATTTTTAACTAGCCTTCCAATAGTTAATGGCTCGATACGTAGTGTGCTGTCAGTAGCGAGATTAGATGGAAACGTTGTTCAGAAGAGATCACAAAGATTTTCCATGGAGAATACACATCTGAGTACTTGCATTCGCACACGAAGGTGCCTATAAATTATCGGGCATTGTAATTTTATTTCGGCTAGGGAAAACGTTTCATCCTGGTTTGCCAGATCAAAATAAATTGGCATTTGCTCCATGAATTCCATAAAATAAGCCCGTACATATGCGATACACATTGCGTGACCCAGATTGGTATTCCATTCAGAAACACGTGTAGGAAAACTGCTTATATTTCGTGATGTATATTACATAAAATTTTCATTGTAACTGATTAGATTTCCATATTATTTTAAGGTGCATTCATGCAGGCCCTTGGTGACTTGAACATGAACTGCAACGTACAGTATGTATTCATGTAAGCAGCTATGAATAAGACGTTGATGCAAAACATTTCTTTGGTATTCAGCGCGTTGAGGTGACCCTTTAGCCTTCTGGAAATTACAAAATAAGATTAAAAATAATCTTTGATTAGTGATTATAATTAAGTTCCTCGTATCATGAATGGGGAAAGGTACCACATGTACATGTATGCTTAGCACAAAATTAGCAGACTTTCTTATATTTCGTATATTGGACCAGGGTGGTTTCACCCATTTCCAAATGTGTGCACATTCTTAACAAAACCCGACGTTTATTGTTAATTGGTCATTGAAATTGTTAAACATACTTTTTTGTATAAAGTTAGAGATTTAGGAATTTCGTTTTGCATTGTCATCATCACATCATGTGTGACTTTCAATGTCTTGCACATTCTGTTGCTCACCTTTATGTGAAATTATGCAAGTATTTCTCAAATTATAAACTATCCTAGGAAAGCACAGAGGCAGTAATAAACATAGGTGTGAACGTGTCAACAGCCTGAACAAAAATCGTTGATCACTAAACAACTCTGTGGCATTGCTTTATTTTGAGGACTAGTAAATACATACACTGTTGGGTTTTTGGTTAATCTGATTTTTAACATACTTATTATATCCTGTCTTTTCAAACAAGCTTATGTTCCTTATTCGGAGCCTTTAGTGATGGCACTTATTAAGGGCACTGGCATATTCTGAAATACTTTCTGTACGAAGTTGTCATTAAAGTCAAAAATAAAATGAACCATAATCTCCTTCCTAGACTTTCAAATATAAACTGTATTGATTTTCATTTGAAGATAATTATTTCCACTTCTGGTCCGAAAACATTTTGTTCAAATACATCCGAGTACTTGTATTAACTTTAATTTACTAGAGTATGTAATATTTTACAGCAGGCAGTTTAATTGAATTCAACATGCTTTTTTATACACTGCACATCTAAATACAGAATTTCATATTTAAATTGAGTTTGCTAGTCGTCGTTTGGTCTGGAAAATCGAAGATGAAATAAATCAACAAAACAGAGTAGGCCCCCTACATTGCGTGCAACTACATTATTGCATTATGGAATTGTATATCTGACCATTATATAATTTTTCAGTCTTTATTAAGTTTGTTTTGAAATGTAACATCATGCCCAGAAGTTGATAATTGAATATAAGTTCTTATATATTTTCATATTTTTTATTCTTTATTTTCACATATTAGTTTATGGTCTGCGAATTTATTTTTCGGTTTGAGAACTTCCTGCAACTAGGCTTCAGAAACATTTTCGTTTGAAAATACATTGAGCCATGTTACATCAAGTTATACATGTATTGGACAGAATGTTTTTTCGAAATCAAATACAAAAAATAAATTTATGATTAGGTATTAGAAAACTTATATTTTTGTAGTTGAACGAATTCCAATTAGTCGTAGGCCTAAGCTGCTTCTACATGTAATTTCCTCTGCACTTGGACCATGACTGATTGCCATTTCATAGGACTATAATAATATGGACACATTTTTCATAGAAGACCACATACATGTATGTGCCTGCGTCAAAAAGCAATGTGGTCCAGTTTTGATAACACAATTGTTATCATTTTCGTTAATTTATTGAATTATAGGGGAGTAAAAGTATAGGAATAAAAATATAAAATGGCGAAAAAATGCCGATATTTTGTAATTCAAAGCTTTAGACTGATGATAGGACATCATCGAACCCTAATACTGTTTGTGCATTTGTCATTTGGCATGTCGATTTACATGCACATAATTTTTCCCTATCGTAACTTACTCAGAAAATTTCTATTCAATGTTTAGAAAACTCGTTTACTGCTTGTGTTTGATATTTTGAGCACATATTATTTTCTTGTGGGGTAATATGAACCTCAAAATAATAAAAAATATGTTCTACAACAGCAAATTTACTCATTGTTAGACCCAAATAAGAGACGAATTTGCATTTGGAATAATAGTTTCTATTTCAAGTTGTGCATTATTGGGAAAAACAATATTAAGCCATTTAATGCTTCAAGTGAACTTTTTGGTATTGAAAGTCTGTTCTTAAAATTTATGGTTTATACAGGCACCCTTACTTTTCATGACTTGCAAATGAAATTGGCTAAGCCTCGCTTGTTCGTTTATTTTTCTTACCGTTGTTTTGATAAATATGAACGAAAAAGTTCACGAATATCCAGTGAGCTCCCCCTTCCAATTATTTCCAATTTCGTCGAAGTTGCAAGGCGCATTGTGAGAGATTCCTTAATTAAAATCGTTCTATTATGCGACAAAATCGACCTTTGAGAAGTGAAAATTGGCTGCCTGGTGTATGCAATTTGACATGATTTCCGTAGCAGTGCAGTGTGAAGGTCTCGAAGCGTCACCATACAGTAGCTGCTTCCAATATTCAGAGATAAAACAAGTTGCTTCAATAGGCTCCATCAACTTTCTCTTAGCCTTTAACCAATAAAACCCCTTTTCTTCAAACTCATCATCTTGGCGTATCAATCGTTCGTGCCTCGTAATAGGCCCACATTTCTTGCCTGCGTGGCAAAATAGAGTATTAATAATGAAAGGAAACCTTAGATGGGCTTTCGTGCTGAATATTAAATAATCACAGGCTGTCTATAAACGCGCTGAGAAACACAATGGGCTGAATGGGAACGAAGTCAATTGCGTTTTCTAATCCTCTGACTACAGTGCATTGCCTATAGAAATGGAAGCCACTAACATGGAGCTATCATGTCGCTGGAAATCCCTGGTGCCCTTACGCATGTACGGCTTCTTGTTGATGAATAAGTATGAAAAGCAGCTTACATTCCCGTTATATTCTAGCTCGCAATTTAAATTAAACTCGTGTCGAGTGGCCTGGGAAACTGGAGACCTGACCTGGTTTACCCCATCTATCTATTCCTCACTGAACCTGGGAGATTCACTTTTTTGCACCTAATTGAGAACGAGCTGCATACGACATTGTCACTGTAAGACCATCATTTGTCAGCCAGACAAATTTCAATTATTTCCCGTCGGATCTCATTCACTTTGAGATATTGTTCCTGGTAGATTGGTGGCGTGCTATAGTACGAGCAGCAGAGGAAATTGCAGATTTAGGAAGGTTTTTTAGTCAGACAGGTTCGAGTTATGTTCCAAAGATCTATAGGCTGTTTAATAGATTAGTGAAACTGTGTGAAGTCAGCTCTGTCGCATTTGGAAATTTGAAGTTTTTTGTCTATCGTCTTTGGTACATCATCTTTAGTTCGAAATCATCTTTAGTTTCACTGCATACTTTTGGGATTATAAGGTCATCGTTTGAAACCCCAAGTTTGGTAACTAAATGTTGACTTTTGTTTTTATTGTACTGTAGATGTCGTATTCATGAGGTCTACAGGCAAACTATATCACTCGTTAAGTTAAGAGTGGGCTTTTCACTCTATCCTCTATCGGTATTGTACGTCGTACAGATTTACTGCGTGCCTCCTACTGTGTAAGAATATAGTCCCCAAAAAACTTGGCTAGGAACTAGATTCTTCATATTATCACTTAATATTTGCGATAAACGTAGACGCCAGAATTCCAATTCTGCATCGTGCTAACATGGCTTTCATTAGAAAGTAGATTGCAGCACAAGTAGCTTTACAGGCCTGTAAACAAAATTTGAACATGGCTTGTTTTTTAATTATGGTGTCTTCAGGATATCAATTTTGGTACTTGTAAACCGAGTACATCCAAATCCAATAATGATTTCTGGTAATCAGCGCAAAGAGCATATTTTAACTTTAACTTGAAGAAAATTACTAATAATTAATCTCATTACTTGATGTCTAGTCTTCAATTTGTCCTAGGGATTCCCAAACCCGAATTGTAAGACCATTTCGAGTTGTGAATGTTCCAAAAATCGCCAGAATTCTAATTCGAGCGCGTGCAGATACTTAACATTTTTATGGTGTTAATTTTTGACGTCTTCATTTCGAATAATTAACACCAAAGATGAGTTTTCCCGAAGTCGAGACCTAGCAAAATCGCTTTTTCACACCCTATAACCCTCGATTCACCCCATTTCAAC
Organism: Kryphioiulus occultus; assembly: GCA_034687865.1. NCBI lineage: Eukaryota > Metazoa > Arthropoda > Diplopoda > Julida > Julidae > Kryphioiulus > Kryphioiulus occultus. The sequence continues at coordinate 60,591 of JAQGAF010000215.1, forward strand.
AAAATCCTGAATCCCGTTTCCGAGATAAAAATACAAATATACAAACTTACAAACAGACAAAGGATTAGTGCTTTTTAAAACGCTTTAATGCATTTCCGTGTTGCTCTTGTGGCGTGTTTGGTTCGAATGGCATACAGCTGTAATGCGATACACTAAAGTATACCAAAATGCGCGTCCATTTACATAAACATGAAGAATGCGCCTTCATTTCTGTGCATAATGTATGTTGATGGGATAAAAATTGTGTTAGGCTGAGCTGACTAATATTGATTATCTTTTGCATTCAAACTAATTCATCAAAGCGCATTTGCGATAGTGTTTTGGAATGATGCTGTTTCTCCGATGCTTTATTATCGCGCTACACCAATCAAAATCGCATTTGGAGTGTATTTGGCAATGTGGAACTGCTACTTCTTGGCTTACTGCTTTAATGGAAGTTATAATTCTCAAACTGCATGCCTGCACTCAGAAACTTTCAGCAGTGTCGAATAAGCCTGCACACATAAAATGGTTGGGTTATTCGTGTGCTTACGACCTTGCGATGTGAGACCTGCTTTTAAGCTGCATTAATCGTAAACTATTTTATTAATAATTAACTTCAAATGACATTACATAATCATAACTACTGTACATGTAGCTGTGGCTCCATGAAAGAGAATGTAATGCAGCACTACTGAATGCTATTTGCCGTTACTATACATTTTCCAGTTTGTGATGAATTTCCATGAAATTATTCTCAAGCTGGTTTTCCAAAATATTAATTATGCCGTATAATACAAATAATTTTGCAAAAGTTATAAAATACTGAACATTACAACGTTGTCTTGAATATTTTAAAAGCCTCCTTAACTTCATTATGTTTTACATGTACATTACTTAATCAAATGGCGAGACCTTAATTTCTTCAGCTGATCGATATTTTCATTTTCCTTACCGTGGCATTTTCATGCATCATAGATTAATAGCATCGTTTTTACTCAAATTATACCCAGCTCTTAAAATATCCCTACTTCTAAATTATTAAGTTATTTCTAAAGCTGCACAAATTTTAAGTTAAATCTGGCTTATCCACCCTCTCAGAGCGTTTTAAGTTAAGATAAGCCGCTTATTACGCCGACAGCTTATTAATTGTAATTTAAGGCTAATTCTTGATAAAGCGAAGATAATCATCCCATCTCGCAAATTCCATGACAGGCCTGCTCAGCGTAACTACGTACACTGTATATGTGAAGTAATTTCATCTGATTTCTGTAGAATCACAAATAGCCATGCTATTTTCCGCATTGTTGGTAATGAGATTGCAAAATCAATGAAATTTTAATTGCCATTGTATGCATTATGCATGTGGGTGTTTGTTGGTTGCATCCATTAATTATCCAAGATCTGATTCCTGAGGCCATTCCTTGGCCATATAACCGGAATTCTTGCTTCCAAGGCCAAGGTTCATTATTTGCAATGTCCGCAGCAGTAATGCGTTTTATGAAATGCATGCATCTAATTTTCATTTACGTCACTTATTTACAGACGAGATACAATGAATTTAAATCATTGTCTGTTGCGGTAATTTGTCTTTGCACTAAATCTTGTGCTGATTATGTTGGCCAAAAGTCATCAGTTCCTAATCCTTTTAAATGACATTGCTACAGTATTGCTATGGTATATACCAAATTCTTCTCTTTTTTCATGTACATTTATATCCCTACGAAATGCACTTAGCATGTTTTGCCTAAAGCTCTATGCCTGAACATGTATAGGGCGCTTTATGCTCCTGGCAGCTAGGCAGCATACAAGTTGTAAATGGATAAAGTGACTCTTTATGTTATAAGATTTAATTAAGTCGCTATCGACGTGCACGTCTTCGTCAAACGCCAGATTCATAACAGCCATTCGATTATAGTTTTCTTCCTGATACAAAAATGAAATTAGCTTTCAAATTTTAGCGACAGTTGGGCTTCTGTATCACGCAACACTCCTGTTTTATTTCTTCGGCATGCACATTATGTCTCTAAGAAGTCTTCTTTGCTTAGATGGATCCAATATGCATAAAATTAAGCAGGATGGGCCATTTTTGCGACGTGTCTCTGGAGACTTGCTGGTAATTTGTATCGTGATACTCCATTGCAAAATAGGTTGCAGGTCATATTGGGTTTGGGCTCGATGGCAAATCAAAAGTGCTTGCCTCTGAGCATGCTTGAAATGACTCCCTGATATCCTAGTACACCTAATCGTCGTGCAGTGTCACAGATTCCGGAATTTTATAATAAACATCCTTTCATGCATAATAATGTTACGTTCGTTGGTGAGGATTTGTTTACTGATGCATATTGTGATGAGATCTCCTGATATTTATAGGCGTAAGTCATGTGCTTAAATGGGGAACCGAATTTGAAAAAGAACTTGGTCATATTTGTTCTGCAGTTCTTGCAGTGCTAGTCGTTGAGGCCTATCTACCTTAACGCCTGATTCAGATGAAAGCCGTTTCCTTAGCAAAATCAAATAACGTTTCATTGTGACTTTGCATAGATGCTGAGAGCACTTTAGCATTTTTATAAAAGAAATTATCCGAAAAAATGCAGGATGGTTTGGCCTTAGGCCAAATTGAAATCGTGCTCGTTTAGTACTAGGTGTAGGTTGTACTTGGGTTACTAAATATAGCAGCATCGGCTTAACTACTCTATCCATTAATTTTAAAGTGAATCATCCGTTCTGAAAAATTGAATTTACGCACGATGTTGTGCAAACCATATCTCTTACTTTATTTTCATTTTGACAAAACGAATGAATTTAATAATCCTAAAAAATGAGTTTCACTTCTTTCATTTTGAATAAATTTAAATAAACAAATTCTAAGGAAAGGATGAAGACTTTCCACTGCATGCAATAATAAATAATGTAACCAAAATGCATTTCTTCTTTAAATTGTAAAACAGTTTTTGGCTTCGTGTACGTAGGCCTACCTCAAGTACATGCATACTGTAGTATACATGTATCTTGTACCCCATAAATTCATTTTGAATATCATTTGCAGAATATCTTAATGTTTTGCAATGTAGAACAGGAATTTTTTTCAGTTGAACTCGAACAAATTCTAACAAAATACACGTAAGGGGTCGTGCATATATTATGTAGCGCAATTTTTGCCCTTTCTAGAGATTCAGTCACCCCCTATAACACTCTGAAATACTTTTCAGACTACCCACCCCTAATGTTACGTAAAACATTTGCACACTTTTTTATTTTCACCCGGGGATTTTATATGTAACTTGTAGGTTATATAGGACCTAGTGTACCGTTTGTTATTGGTCCTGCAATATTTTTGGTTAGTTCCACCATAGCTAATTTTGTACATCAGCTAATGCTGTTATATGTCTAGTTGCAACCCTGCGGTAGAACTTTCAAGATATCCTGGCCCTTGAAAAATGGTACCTAACGCATTGAGAAAAACCCACTGACACCTGTAACAGTTCGTAACACTTTCACGAAGACCCACCCACCCCATGGTGCGTTTCGTAAATTTGCACGGTCTCTAACTTTAAGATAGGAAATGAATTTGTGAATGTACATCAGTGAGTTTTCAGATAAATCGATTAAATTGGTTGATTTGTTGATTCCGTTTTCAGAAATTACAAATAGCAGTTGTGCTTAGTCAGAACCAAATTGACCCATCAGTCAGGGTGGAATGACGAAGGATGTACTGATATATTTTTTGGTTTTTAATCAATAATGTCATTGCTCTATAAAAGCTATTGGATATTTTATAGGCGTGCTATTCGTGGTTTTCTTTAAAAAAATATTAATTGAGAATTGATGGTATTATTATGTCGTCAGCAGTCTAAAACTTGCATCCAGGCAAAATGCAATGCATTGGTGGCTTTGATATTCTTAAGCAATTATAAATATTGTTCTATTTTGATTCTGCGCGATGAAGATGTTTGCAGCAGCATCCAAATATAATTATATTGATTAGTCAGACTTCCATCCAGTTTAATAAGTTATCAAGGCTGAACAAGTTTTTGTAGCTATGCTGCCATGCAGTAGCGTATAAAAATAGCCCAAGAGCGTACATCAGATTATTTTTTATTTACAATTTTGCGCTGTACGACACTTCTTTATGGTTGATGTAATGCTCCCTAATCGTTAATTCGATAGATTTCGCTTGAAAAACGAAAGCTATTTTAGTAGCATCTTTAATTATATATGTGTATGTGGGCTATGGGGGAAAGTATCTGAAATGCGATTTCTCCTCAACAATTTTTCTCTACGGTAAAGTAGCCATAACAACTGCAATTGACAACTTCCATAAATAATGGTTGCCTAGGATTTGTCTTTGAACAGAACACAACTATAAATCTTGATAAAAACACAATTCCTTGTTATCGGATTTTATATAATAGGTTCTAGGGTGAGCCACGCTTTGACGCCGTAGGAAATGGGGCTAATGGCGCACGAAATTGCCTATTATCTACCTATATGAAAGGGGAATTAAAATAGAATTTGTTGTCCAAGTTCGAAAGGGCATCTCTATTATGACATTTATTTTAGAGGAATGGTTCTGGCTACTGTATAAGCAAAGGCAAAACATCAGTGTCGAATTTCTTTCCTCAAATAACGTTCTTAAAACCTTATTTTTTTCTCGAAATAAGTCATGAAATCACTTTAAAATGAAGAAAGTTCTCTGCGGCGTGAATACACTGTAATCCTGTTAAATGATTCACTCGTCTGAAAAATGTTCACCCCATGCAAACATTAATTGTAATTTCTGAAAATGCGTCTTCAGCGTTTGCTAAGAAAATGTTGTTATAAATTCTGCCATGTTTTATTACTCCGACTGTGCTAGTCTACGACAGACCTCGGCATTATGTTTAAAGTACATTTTAGAGTGCACTGCATGCTCGTCTCTGTATTGAAAATAAATGAGAAGAAAAAATTCCAATCTCCAAATATCCAATTTTGTGCAGTAGACTTGAATGCCGTCTTTTATGTTGTCGCTGAAGCAGTGAATTCAGGCGTATTAAGGCTTGTCGTTTTTAACTGTACACGTTTTTAGTCCCGCACATATTTCGACCCCTGAAAGGTAGATGCATTTTGGCAAAAAAGACTTCTGGTAAATAAATCAGCTTTCCTGAATAATGCATTGGGGTGTCATTTTGGTGTAGATTACCTCTAAAATAACATATTTTCGGAATTTTGTTTTATGAGGGCTTGTATAAAACACGCAACTTTTCACTTTTGAAACGTAGGCTACAAAAATCGTATTGCATACATACATGTACTTGTGCAGTAAAGCTGCATTTCAGTTGTTTATATAAATTTTGCTATTCATGTACATTATGTTATAATTGAGTGGTACTGCTAGATTGAGCTGTACACGGATTGTAAGTTTGCTATGGGTTGTTACCAGATACGTCTCAAATACAAATTGAATTGAAATTTGTTTAAACAATCACAGCGCGAAGTTCATAAAGTGCTTTTGTGTGCTGTCATCGTTACATAATTAGTTAATACAAGTTATTTTACAAGTTAGAACCTGATAATATAAACTTATTTTTTAGTATAATACGTAATTATTAAAGGTTGATTCAGTACATTCATGTTGATTCAATAGGTAATTCGCAAAGCCTATAATCTTATTTGTGTTAGTAATTTATACAGGGTGGACCAGATATCTGGGCCTCTCAAAATAACGTTCAATCCGCTGGTGCTAGGATAAGTGTGCTTAC